>PVIU01026518.1:0-21880 GCA_004026605.1 Ondatra zibethicus | reverse complement strand
TCAAGGATTTGTAAAAAGAAATTGAAGAAGATATCAGAAATTGAAAAGATCTCCCATACTCATGGGTCAGTAGAATAAACATAATAAAAATGGCCATCCCACCCAAAGAAATGTACAGCTTCAACGCAATCCTTACCAAAATTCCAATACAATTCTTTATAGAACTTGAGATGATAATACTCAACTTCATATAGGAGAGGGGAGAAAAAGGAAGTAAGTGCCAAGGAATGGGAGGAGCTCTGTGAAATGCTGTATTCTAAACACAACATGACCATTGCACTCATGAAATCAAAACATCTATGGTTATCTCTACAAGACTTGTACAAGATCAAGCCAGCCCAAATTACAGCACACATTACGGAAGAACTCACAAGGTCCAACCCCTGACTAAAGACATAGGCAATTGGTAATTGAGAGAAGAAGAATCATTCTTTGGGGATGTAGTCACTAGTGGGTGGTCTGTGCTCCAGTAGGTGGCCTCGTACACATATATATATGGGAGGCACTAAATGGATGTGGTATTAAAAAAAATTCAATGATATTGTTTTAGTGTTTCTGTTGCTGCGAAGAGACAGCACGATAACAACAACTCTTAAAAAGGAAAAAAAGCTTTCAGTTTTAGAGGTTTAGTCCATTATCATCAGGATGGGACACGGTAGCATGCAGGCAGACAGGAAAAAGAGCTGAGAGTCCTACATATTAATCGACAGGCAATAGGAAGTGAACTGTGTAACTAGGAGTAGCTTAAGCATAGAAGATTTAGCTTGAGCATAGGGGACCTCAAAGCCTACCCCAAAAGCGACACTTCCTCCAATAAGGCCATATATATGTCAACAAAACTGCACCTCCTTATGGGGGCCATTTTCTTTCAAACCACCTTAGATATGAAGTTTGGGAGATTGCTGTGTGTGAGGAGATCCAGAGGAAGCTGAAGGGGAGAAAAGGAGAGTAGAGATGATCATATTGTATACGTATATAAAATTCTCAAAGAATGAAAATAAACAAATACATAAATTAAGTAGATAACATCAGGGTGTGGTGGTGCGTGCTTATAAGCCCAGAACTGCAGTCTTGCTACTCTTTGTGGAGTTTCTTATCCATGTTGCAATCCTCTTTCAGAGCTTCCAAATCAACTTCCTTGCTTTAATTATCTCTTTATTTGAATACTCTTAATGCTACTGATAATTTTAAAAACTAGGCTTCTGAATTCCTTTTTCTGGCACTTTAGCCATATCAGTATTTTTGGGTTTGATTATTGAGAAGGTATAGTTTATGCCTTTTCAGAAGTCACTGCCTTGCTTTCTCATATACCTTGCTTTTTCATACTGTGCTGTGTACTTCTGTTGGGGCAGATATGTCTTTTAGGATTGTTTTCCATTTTCTCATTCTTATTTTTTTATTGGGAAACCAAGCTTTCTTTTGGGTTTGTGATACCTCCCTCTTCCCCCACTGCATACAAAGGGAGAAGTGAGGTAGCAAAACTAAAAACAAGTTGAAAGTAAACCAGATACCAAAATGTAGTAACTAGGCACCTAGAAACATCAACTACATCTTTAATGAGGCTAAAAAGTGGAAGAAGCTAGGGTACTGTTAGAATGAACTAGGATTTTCAAATTCATTAAAGGTGATGTATCATCTCAGATTCACAAAGAAGCAGAGGAGTTCTTGGTGTCTCCAACTTGGGGTCCTTCAAGTCCTATTTTTTTCTACTATAGAGCTTTCAGCCCTTGGCTACATCTGGTTGGACACAGGGGCTAATCCTCGCCTGTGAACCAAGGGAACGATTTACACAAATGAGTTAATTTGTGCGGAGCAGAATTCCTTCTCTTGAGAATTTGAGGGGGAGAGATTCAGGTCTGCACAAAAAGCAGTTGAAGGTTATAGGCAAGGTGGAACTAAAGAGGGATAAAAAGTAACCAATGCAACAGGACCACTCCAGTTAAGAGGAAACAGACAAGAACAGGAGCGGCACAGAAATTTAGAGACTACACCGCAAGCATAGATCTGTCTATTCCCGGCTCCTGGGGCTCCAGGTCTCATGGGGGGCTAGCTGCTCTGTGGTTCCTGTTCTTGGCTTTCCCATGTTTTTACAGCATCTACCCTCCTTCTGGGCTTGACTGGGTAGGACTGTGATCTCTGTATCCAGAGAGCTATATTTAATAGTCTACAGCAAGCAGATATCGTTCCCTTTTCAATGAAAGGAAAACTGTGGAGGAGAGGAGATGTGTAGGATTGTTCTGTTCTTCCCTCCTCCTGGCCCCTCACCATGGGTCTGGTTCTTGGCTTCTGATCAAGCGAATTCCTTAAAGAGAACTCAGGGGAGAAGAGGATGCTCCAGGGGTTGGGCCTCTTATGCGCTCCTGGTGTGCTGTAGATGCCTTGAATGATTTACCATCTATTCATTAATTTTTGTGAGGGGAAGGAACGAGTGGTGTGTTCCCAGATCTTTTTCTTTTCGTAGCTATTAAAATGCTGTTTTGGTGGTGGTAGCATTGTGGGGAGAGCAAAGTTTCCTCCCAGTGCGGGAAACATAGGAGGAAAAACACCTTGATGGAATATACACGGACCACCATGTATATAATAGCCACCAGAAGTGGTGAACCTGAACATGCTGTTGCCTTGGTCACTTCATGCTAGGTCCTTGTCGTTTTACTGAGGCGTGGTTCCTGAATCTGTAAAAAAGGATGCTATAGGCATGTAATGTGAAAAGTGCTAATAAGTTTTGGAAAAATGGCGATTGTTTCTGTCCATGATCAGGTCTTTGCTTAAATTCCCTCCCCCCTCCTTGTGTCCCTTATGGCTTTCACTGAAATACATCTCAGGGACTTGCAGGATCTCTCCACTGTATGCTATTCCCACGGATCATCTCCAAACTCTGCTCTAAAACTTGTTCTTATTTTATATGTATGAGTGTTTTGCCTTCATATATGTCTTTGTACCGCATGAATGACAGGTGCTTATGGAGACCTGAAGGTCAGGGTCCCTGGAACTCAAGTTGTGAGCTATCACATGAGTGCTGGGAGGTGAACCCAGGTCTTCTACAAGGGCAGCTAGTACACTGTACTACTGAGTCATCTTTTCAGCTTCTCCTCAATCCCGTTTTCCAGCATTTTATACCACGGGTCATGTACCAGGCTCTATGCTCCTTATTAGGAATGCTGAGAACGATTTCTGCCCTGGCACATGCACAGCTCCATGTTGTGAGGAGGAACACAAACAAGAAAGAATTGCCCGGTGCCTGACAGCAAGATGTGGCTGAATGAAGGTAACTCAGATCCACAGGGGCAAACTGTGGTCTCATGGTTCCCTGCCCACGGCCCACAGAGCTGAGGATAAAGAGTCTCTGGCATCTACTCCATGCCCTGGCAGAAGGTTCTCTTAAAGCATGCCATTTTCTACAGCCTGGCAAAGATCTCAGTGCTGGGAAATCAAAAGCTGAGAAGTCTGGATGACATTTTGTAAGGTGAAAGAGAGAAAAAGAAAACTCAGGAGAATTTATTTCTTGAGTGTTTTTTAACATGCACCTAACATTGGGCAGATGGGGGATGCCCGTAAGAATCAGATAGGAAGGGAAAGAGAGATATCTCAGTTGGTAAACTGCTCCCTTGCAAGCACAAACATCCAAGTTCAAGACCCAAAACCCACATTTTAAAAAATGCTGTGTGTGGTGATACGGGATTGTAGAGACATGCTGGGGGCAAAGACAGTCAGACCCGTGGGGCTCTGACAGTCTGTTGTCCAGACAGCCCAGTCTACTCGCAGCGTTCCAGGCCTGAGAGAGTCCCTGTTTCAAAGGTCAATGAATGAATGGCACCTGAGTAACAAGTCTAGCTTCAACAGGCTTGCATACACATGTACCCCCCTCCACACACACATGCACACACACACACACACACACACAGAGAGAGAGAGAGAGAGAGAGAGAGAAAGAGAGAGAGAGAAAGACCTAGAAACATAATCAAACACCATGTCAGATGCTATGATTGTCTTCACCAGACAACCCCCACAAGTAGAGATAAGTAAACTGAGGCACGATAAAGTGTTTTGTGCTGCCTTTAGGAAACCCTAGTTCCCATCATGGACATCGTGGAGTGGAGCCATAGAAGGTGGTTAGGTTTAGGTGAGATCAAGAGAGGACAGCTCCATTCCTTTCATATGAAGGAAAGACACTGGTTTCCTTTCTCAGCACAAGCACACACCGAGAAGCAGCTTCTGCTGGCCACAAACAAAGCCTGCCAGCAAGTTAACGACAAGCAAGTTACCCCAATCAGCTGGCGTGATGAGCTTAGGCTTTGAGTCTCTAAGGCTAAGGAATAAATGTCTGCTGTGTCACCCATCCGTTATGTAGCGTTCTGTTAGGTTAAACTAGCCAAGACAGGATGCTAACTTGCAAGAGATATAACCAGCATTTACCCAGCATGTGTGTAATGAGTTCTTGAGCTTGCCACAGTACCAAAACACCCTTCATTGGGGAATGACGTTAAATTTCTCCATTAAGTCAGCAGTGGTTACTGAGTGCCTGTGTAGCCTCTGTATAACGGTCCTCTTATTGAGCTAAGAAGGCTTCTACCATGTTCCCTGCCCTCTAAGAAGCTTAGAATCTAAAGAGGGAAATACAAGCACACTGTTATTTAAAGCTATAAATGAGATGGAGATTTACACAACGGGCAATTGATATCTGGTTAACAGTTAACATTAACTGATGCTCCTTTTTGATACGTTTTTCTCTATGAGCTTCACAAGGATTGCACCCTTTAGACCTTCATCAACTCTGTGAGGAAGGTCAGAGTCCCACACTATCACAGTTGAGGAACCACAGCATAAAGAGGGACAGTAACGTGTTGTGTGCGCGAGTGAGTGCACACCACACACGCCGTGGCCCATGGATGGATGTGAGAGAACACCTTGTAGTGTCATTTCTTCCTCCCCCACCCATCTGGGTTCCAGGGATAAAACGCACGTTGAAAACCTTCGTGACGGTCAGCGTTACCGACTAAGCCAACTCACCAGCCCCGCCAATGCTTTTAATTAGCCACTCTGCCGAAGAAAGGTCCTGAAGCCAACTAGAAAGTCAAAACTTAATGTGAATTGTGTTTGAAGAATGTCTTGAAGGATGATCCAGAGATCTAGCTAGCATAGAATTATTAAGTTTAGACAGAACGCACAGCATGCCCCCAAATACAGGACATGTTGCAGGATGGCTGGCCGGAAGAGATGTGTTGCATATGAGATTATCAAAACCTGGCTGGAGAGATGGTTCAGTGGTTAAGAGCACTGGCTGCTCTTTCAGAGGTCCTGAGTTCAATTCCCAGCAACCATATGGTGGCTCCCAACCATCCCTAATGAGATTTGATGCCCTCGTCTGGCCTGTAGGCAGACATGCAGACAGAACACTGTATACACAGTAAATTTTTAAAAAAGAAAAAAGAGTCAGGCTGTGGTGGTGCATGCTTTTAATCCTAGCACTAGGGAGGCAGAGGGAGGCAGATCTCTGTGAGTTTGGGGCCAGCCTGGTCTACAAGAGCTAGTTCCAGGACAGGCTCCAAAAATACAAAGAAACCTGGTCTCGAAAAACAAAACAAAAAGAAGAAGAAAGAAAGAAAAAGAGAGAGAGATTACAAAAACCATTGGAGGTTGAATCATTCAGGAAAGCTAGCTATAACTCACAAAATGTCTGATTCAGGAGAATGGACATGGGGTCTGGGCACCTAAAACCTTTTAATAAGAAGCTCCATGCAGGAGGAGAATTTGTGGCATGGTGGTGAACCAAATACTTCCCGGGCCTGCTTGAGGAACTGCTGTCATATCTAAAAATGTTCAGCCTGCCTGGTCACTGCTCTTTGAACTGAGTCCTGGGGGACTTTTGGGCAGCATTGAAAGATTTGTGCATTTCCATAACCTTTTATGTGGGAACACATCAGAGAATTTCCAAGCATTTCTTGTCCAACCCAGAGAATTAGTCCCTCGCTGTCATAAACCAGGAAAACAAAGATGAAAGAGCCCTACTGCTTCAGGTCGCACTCCCAGCCTAGCCTGGTGCAAAGGCATTGACTTAAAACATCTTTCTTTCCTTGTGTTCACTGAAGACGATTTGTATGTGTGCAGAAATTTTGTCAAGATTCTTAGGAGCTTGGGTTGTAACCACAATTCAATCTCTTTTTCTTTGGCTCCTCTTCATGTGCTAGGTTCCTGAGGAGGGACTATATCTCTGTCACGCAGGCCCAGAGTCAAAAGAGCAGCACTGCCCTGTGCCAGCTGTTAAGATCAGGCAAAAGTTACTTTTTCTTCCTGAGTCTCCGTTTCCACATCTCCAAATGAAGATAACACTATCGTATTACCAAAGAGCCTTACAGGGCTGTGTGAGGAAAAGAAATGCACCATACACAGAGCATAATGAAACACAAAGCACACGTGATTTAGTTCATTATAGTCGGCTAGTAATGCAATCACAACGAAGGAAACCATTTCCAAATCCCTTGAGAATCGTGGAAACGTGTGTGGAATTAATAAACCAATTAGTGAATGATCATATCAAATTCACTTATAGAGAGTGTCTCAAGCCTTTCAATCTTTTTGGATATACAAAATACCCGTTTTCAACCTCCTAAAAATAGTAAAAGAATATTTACTCATTCCATACACATAAGGCAAACTTCTGTATGTTTGCCTATTTGTCTAGCGTGGCTGCTTTTATTTTCATTATATTAGATGCCACATTCAAGTTGTTCTGAATTCAAGTATAAGCCATATGTAAAATTCCCACTAAAGGTGGCCAGTGTGGGTTGCTTTGAAAGGTTAGGAGCCGAGCAGCTTGAACACAATAAGTAAGAGGGTTGATGGAAGGAGGTGTGTACTCCATTCATTTAAGACAGCCTGACCAGACCAGCCAAAAGTCTACTTGGACATGAGCACAGCTTAGAAGTCACAAGGTAGCAAGCAGCTCAGGAGTATGGCTCACAAGAAAATTTGATTACTATCAATTTGCAATTGAACTTCCTACTCCATGGAACAAAGAAGTTCTTTTAAGAAGCAATACCAGTAAACTAAATCAGAAGTAACTCTTACCCTTACCCAACCCCAAATGCAAAGTTATTCAGTTATGGGTTTTAGAGCTATAGTGATGTACCAAATGAACCTGGGGCTTCCTGCACTTACACTCCAGGGTACTGGGGAAAAACAAATGAATTAGAAGCAGCCAGGTTTAGAGACCTGGGAATAAGAAAGGTTTGTGATATTGGATTTTTATTAGAAACTGTGTTTCTTTTGAAGGTCTCCCATTTCAAACAAACTGGAGTGGATTAGAGGAATACTAACCAAATGATTGAAAGAAATGTATCTAGATCAACATTTTACAAGACTTCACTTAACTCGGGGCAGGGGGACACTTTGCTCTAATGCCATGTAGTTTTCAACAGTTTGTGTTTAAACAACAAACCCAAATTGGATTCTCTTCAGGCTCTAGAACCCAGTAGCTGCTCAAGGAATGTTTCTGGAGTGAACTATTCTGTGTTTTCCTCCTAGTCCACTAACTCTGGGCTAGCCAAGATGCTGTGCCCTCTTCAAGCGCTTGAGCAGCCCGTGTGAGTTGACCTGTTGATAACAGTAACTTTATTCAGCATCAGGGAAAACGTCTGTACTGAGTGATAGATATGAATGGGTCTATCTCTCTCTCTTTCTCTCTCTCTCTCTCTCTCTCTCACACACACACACACACACACAGAGAGAGAGAGAGAGAGAGAGAGAGAGAGAGAGAGAGAGAGAGAGAGAGAGAGGAGGGGAGAGAGAGAAAACATTAGTAGAAAATTCTTTTTAGAAGATCACTTACAAGTGACAAATTGATCTCTTTGTCTCACAAGAACAATGGAACTATCACTGGACTCAGGTCTGGGCTGCAGGAAGGGTGCCTGGGATGATCAGGGTTACTGGATAACGGGAAATGGGACCTGGTAACTTGTAGGATTAGTTATAGCTGGTCATTGCTAGTTCGCTGTTGCCCTCTGCTGGTGAGTCTTGTCATCTCGGGGAAGCTGGAGCGGGAGTTCGCCATGACTCTCTTCCCTGGCGCATAGGCTCCTCCAACCTATCAGCAAAGACAGGATGCTGGTGTGGAGGAACCACGATAGAGGTAAGGGTGCCAGGCACGACTGTGTCTCACATCGGGAGTTGGCGGTGGCTTTCTGCTCTTTCGCCACGCCTTCTCCTTGTTTGTTGAGGCCTTGGTGGGTACAGCACAGAGACCCAGGTATAAATGAGGTGTAGATTCTGCACCAAAGGAAACTCCAGTCCATATGTGAGGTGAGTCCAACACAGAAACAAACCGTACTACAGAGACTGTGGCTAGGGCCACTGGATAGATACTGAAAGCGGCTTTGTTGTTCTTTGACGAAATGGCTTATCCACTTGGAGGATCAAGGGTCCATGCTACAGATAGCATATCAACTGGGAACTTGAAGGATCATTTGTGTTTTCCATCTTTTAATTCAGTTTAATTCAGTAATTTTTATTTTATTTGAAAATTATTTGAGGGTTTCATAAAGGCGCACACCGTGTTTACATCACTTCCAGCCCAGCCCCCTCCAATTCCTTCCCTGTTCCCTTCCTCCCTCCCACCTTCCCTCCCTCCCTCCCTCCCTCCCTCCCTTCCAAATTAATGAGCTCTTCAGGTGTGTGTATACAGAGGAGGTGGTGGATAATGGGAGCCTATTAATGCTGTCCTGTTCGGCATGTGTTTAGGGCCGACCATTTCAGATTAGGATCTCCTCCCTGGGGAAAAGGAACAGTTTCTCCTCCCTTCTGCGGCCGTTCTATGGCTCTTCATCTAGGTATGAAGGCTTGTTCAATTTCCCTCCTTCATATTGGTCCATCGACTGCTGTGGTTCTTGTGGGCCTTAGGAGAGTAGGTGGATTGTTCAGAGTTCATGGGAGTAGCCTTCCTGGCCTGTCCAGAAAATATGATTACATTACAGTCACCTCAGTCCTCTGTTTCACTCATCACCTCCTCCCTAACTCCTCCTCCTCTGTGTAGACCTCCCTCCCTCCCTCCCTCCCTAGTTAAGACCTCCTGCAGTTTTCCCATCCTCCTTTGTGTCCTGTTTCCCCTTCTCTATAGCTCCCTCCTCTAGTGGTCCCTTTTCTCTTTCCTGGCTTCCATGGTTGCTCAGCACTGAAGATGCAGAGCCAGGGTTCACAAATAACAGAGAATATGTAGTGTTTGTCTCTCTGGGTGCGGGTTACCTTGTCAGTATAATATTTTCTAATTCCATCTGTTTGCCTGGAATTTTAATTTTTTATAGCAGAATAGAAGCCCCTATGTGTATATACCAGGTTTTTGTTATCCATCCATTGGTTAATAGACGTCTAGGCTGTTTCCTTTCCTTGGGGATGCAGCTGCAGTGAGCCTGACCG
This sequence comes from Ondatra zibethicus, assembly GCA_004026605.1. Taxonomy (NCBI): domain Eukaryota; kingdom Metazoa; phylum Chordata; class Mammalia; order Rodentia; family Cricetidae; genus Ondatra; species Ondatra zibethicus. The sequence continues at coordinate 12,475 of PVIU01026518.1, read as the reverse complement.
AGCGAGTATCTGTGGAATCTGGTACCGCGTCCTTTGGGTACATGCCAAGGAGTGGTGCAGCTGGACCATATGATGGAGCTACTTTTGGCTTTTTGAGAAGTCTCCACACTGATTTCCATAGTAGCTGCACCAGTTTGCAATTTGCCGTCAGCTTTCTTTTCCTCGTCTTGGCTACTCTGTCTGCTGTGAGAGGAAATCTCTAACTAGGAACCTGTGTGCTCGGGAATTAGCTCCCCAGGTTTACAAACAGAAAATCCTAAAATCAAAAGCTCTGCCCCACAAAGGACGCATTCAGTTGCCTGCAGAAGCAGTCAGCGGAGCGGGGAGAACCTTTGTCAGCTGGACTTCTCCAGAGGGTCAATAGCCAGAGCACGCACAACTCTTGGAACACCATGAAACAAACAACCCGATTTAAAAATGGGTTATAGATCTGAACAGAAAGCTCTCGAAGGAAATACAAATGGCTAAGAGATACCTTTGAAAAACTGTTTAGCCATCTTATCAATCAGAGAAATGCAAATATTCTCTAATTTTAAAAGTAGTTATTTTAGACAAGGGAGACAACCAACTGCCGTTAAAGTGTTCATTATGAGTGTATGAGAGCCCAGGTCCATATCTTCAGAACCCCTGTGAAAACTGGGCATTATGGTGGGTACCTATAATCTCATCACTGGGGAGGGAGAGACAGAAAAACCCTCAGGTATCTGATTAGTTAGTCTTGCCAGTCTGTGAGCTACTGTTTCATTGAAAGGCTCTGTCTCAAAAATAAATTGGGGAAGCAATGGGAGACTCCTGACTTTGACCTCTGAACTCCACATACAAAGTGCATATGCCCATCTATCTGTCTGTCTGTCTGTCTATTTTATGTTTATATGCACACATATATTTGTCTATACAAGTGTGTATGTGCACATATATGCATATGTACTCTCTCTCTATATATATATATATACTATATCTGCCTGTGCCATGAACACATACATATTCTTTATATATATATGTACATATGTATGTATGCTTATATGCACACATATATACATACATATACATGTGTATATATGTGTATATGTGTTCATATACACATATATAAATTAATCGAGTTCCAGTAAGTAAAAGCATACAGAAAAAGAGAAAAAATCATTTTGAAATTTCACCACTCCAGAATAATAATGAATGTTAAAGTTTTGATGCATGTAGTGCTTTGCTTTTACATTTTATTCTTTCTTATTATTATGGCATGCATATTCCCCCAAACATACTTTTTTACTGGTCTAGTTTATGGGGGGAGGGAATATTTCAATTTGTTGAAAATTATGATCGGAATCCCCAGACAGTATGAATAGCATGAGCATCATTTCAAGATGAATGAGATATAGATCATACAATCATTAAAAGAACAATATTTCATCTGGGATAAAGGAAATAGATGTGCTGTGCCAGTGCACAATTAGAGAGACTAGAAGTGTTCACAGAGGCCAGGCTGTGCTGCAGTGAGCAGGGATGGAGCTCAAGCCATCTGTAGGCATCACCTGGGCATCTGTAGGCATCACCTAGGCATCTGTAGGCATCACCTAGGCATCTGTAGGCATCACCTAGGCATCTGTAGGCATCACCTAGGCATCTGTAGGCATCACCTAGGCATCTGTAGGCATCACCTAGGCATCTGTAGGCATTACCTAGGCATCACCTAGGGCATCTGTAGGCATCACCTAGGCATCTGTAGGCATTACCTAGGCATCTGTAGGCATTACCTAGGCATCTGTAGGCATTACCTAGGCAAAGGAGGTGAGAAACATTGCCTGCAAAGGGACCAGCATAGACAAAGTTTCTTAGAGAGGATGGAGTACAAAACCAAACAAACTAAAACCTGTGCAAACAAACAGAAAATCAACAGCAGAATCAGATGAAAGAGAATAGAGTCCAAAAACTGGGCCTGAAATGAAGCCGATAGTGCCTGATCCTGCAAGGCAGGGTTAACTTTCATTTTTGTCATTTTCTACCAGACATAATGGCACATACTTAGCAGCCAGAACTTGGGATGCTGAGGCAGAGTGTCCTCAAATGCTTGTACTACTTAATAAGTTTCTTGTCTCAAAAAAAAAGACAAAAAACAAAGAAACAGGCAAATACACAAACCAAATCAAAAAGCTCCCAAACGAAGAAAAACAAAACATTAAAAAATAAAAAAAAACTCTCCAAACTTTCTAGTTTCTTTTGTTATTTGTTTAAGAGCTACTGAAAGAAACTACTAAAGCTTTTTAAGTCAGTGTGAGTAATGGATCGGTTGATTTTCTTGCATAACAAACCAAATCAAACCATCTGAGCAAAAATGCACAAAAGACAAATGGACAAAAAAAAAAAAAAAAAAACAAACCCAAAAGCAAAGCCCAGGACAGAACCTGCCCTCAGTGAAGTAGGGTGTAGAGGTCAGCAGGAAGTAGGGTGTAGAGGTCAGCAGGAAGAGCAGGAGAAGGTAATGCAGGCCTAGGTGGTCACTGTGGGACAATGATCTTTTATCCTGTCACTTCTATTATTTTTAATAAAATGCTGATTGTCTAGTAGCCAGGCAGGAAGTATAAGCAGGGCATTGATGACCAGGCAGGAAGTAGAGACATGGCAATGAGAATTATGGGAAGAGGAAAGTTTCAGTCTGCAGTTGTCACAACAGAAGCCACACACCAAGCAAGCAAGATGTGACTGCCTTGCCAAAAAAGGGCACCAAACCATTTGGCTAACACAGACAAGAATTATGGGCTAATATAAGTTATTAGAGTTAATTAAAATCCTGAGCCAATAGGCCAATCAGTTTATAATTAATGTAGACCTCTGTGTATTTCTTTGGGACTGAATGACTGCAGGACCAGGTGGGATAGGGCCTCAGTCAACAAATGACACCCAACATGGGACAACTGCATCCACAAAAAGCCTGAGAAAGCTTGGGAAGTAATTCTAGACAGAAAAGAATAGAGTAAAGCATGGCTTATTGATAGCAGCACTTTCTTGAATGGGCTCTGCTTGCTAGAGGCAAGCGCTCTTATTTAAGAGAGGCTTCCTGACTCAGTTTTAGCGGAAAAACCTTGCAGCTCTTTTAAGAGGTCCTGCCACAAAACAGTTAAATGGTGTTGATAAAAAGCTTAACTGCATACTTTTTGGTGGTGGCAGGGACCTTAAAATACCATAGAGTTGTGGCAATAAACATGGCTCTGGCTGGCACCTCTGCCATGAGGATAGACTTTCATAAAAAAGCTAAGGAATAGGCTGGATTCAGATGTCAAAACCACGGCTTTAATCCTAGCCATATCACTTAGCAAATTAGCACATGTGGTCAAAAAAAGAGAGATATACAGTAAAAAAAATTCAAAGATGAAGAAAACCTCTAAATAGTTTACTGTGTATTAAAAATATACGTAGGCTTGGGAGAAAAAAAGGATAAAGTCCTTAAAATAAAAAAATAGAATAGTTGGGTGTAATGGCACACACCTTTAATCCCAACACTTGGGAAGCAGAGGCAGACAGATCTCTGTGAGTTCAAGGACAACCTGGTCTACACAATGAATTCCAGGACAGCCAAAGATACACAGAGAACCCTGTCTCAAAAAGCCAAAATTTAAAAATAAAAATAAAAAATTGAGTTTAAAATAAAGCCACATAAAAATGAAAAGTACACAGAGTATCTGGACACTGTATGTTATTATGTTGTCGTTAAATTGCTTGGCAGCTGAGGAAGGAGCAACAGCTGCTAAAAGATATTTAAATATAAATGCTGCTAGGCTAATAAAACATAAATATTTTGTAAATGCCTTGACTTTAAAATTGAAATAAAAAGATATGTTACTTTGGAGAAGAGGTTTTACTTTTTTTGTTTCCATAGGCAATGAGAGACTGTAGATTCATTCTATGCTTAAAAAAAAAAAGTTTAATCAAGAAAGACCCCCTGAGAAATCTCTGATAGGAGCGGATGGCCCAGATGTCTGAGTTCTATATCCAAAACAGCCTCAAGACTTCTGGCTGAGTTGATCAAGCCTCACAGGGTATTCCAGTCAGGACTTTATTATAATTCTAAATTTTTTTAGGTCCCCATAAGATTACCAGCACCCCCAGTCAGAAGGAAGTAGCCTAAAAAGCTACACCCACATCCCCAAAAAATGGACTATGGCTATATTTCTTTGTTTTAAATGTTGGTTACAAGTTGTTATGAATAATGGTCAGGAGAAAATCTAAACAAAGGAGATTATTAGATTCAGAGTTTTTTTTTTTAAAGGGGGGGAGGTGCTGTGGGAAATGGTCTTTTATCCTGTCACTTGTATTCTTTTTAAGAAAATGCTGATTGGCCAGTAGCCAAGCAGAAAGTATAGGCAGGGCAATGGCGGCCAGGCAGGAAGTAGAGGCGTGGCAGCAAGAATTATGGGAAGAGGAAAGTTTCAGTCTGCGTTGTCACAGAAGAAGCCACACACGGAGCAAGCAAGTTGTAACTACCTCGCCAAAAAAGGCAGCAAGTCAAGTGGCTAATACAGACAAGAATTATGGGCTAATATAAGTTATAAGAGTTAATAAAAAGCCTGAGCTAATGGGCCAATCAGTTTATAATTAATATACCTCTGTGTATTTCTTTGGGACTGAACGGCTATAGGACCAGGCGGGACAGAAACCTCGGTCAACAAAATCTATGCCTAGATTGGACATCTCAATATTCATTTCAGGACCGTGTACCTATGTGTAACATACCCAGTGTACCATTTTAGTTTACGTGTCTTTAAAACAGAAGTGATCACGTTTAGTCTAAAGGGTTAGATTTTGTGGGCAGTAAAAGAGAGCATTGATGTCCCAGGCTTCAGTAATCTGTGTGGCTGTTACTCCTTTTCCTGTGTTTGTTATTATTGCCCTCCAGCCTTCAAGGGCACTCGTCTCAGGACTCTGTGGTTGAAATGTCTACATGAGTTCTATAAGAAATGAAGATATGATTGAAGTCCAAGTAAACACCACCACCTAGGAGCTGGAGATGGTGGTCAGAGCTTTTTATAGGCTTGCGTGTTTACTTGGATTCAGGCATCCCGACATGTAAATTATGCAGAGTCTGTGTCACAGCAGAGCACTCTGTGTTCCTAAAAAGAATCCTCTTTTTTCCCGGAATCCTTTACCTTTAAAATAAATCTCATTATGGAGTGCTGACATTTTCAGTAAAACCATTCAACCAAAAGCTGCAAGGTTTTTTTTTTCTTTTTCTCAGACTTTAAACAAGTCTGGTTTATTAGACAACCATGTATAACACACTGCTAAGTAGACATGTTCTATTTTGAGAAGTTTACGCAGATAGCTGATAGGACACCTCGGTCCTTCCATCTTCCTAAGACAGACCGTGGTAAGCCAACTATCAAGAATCATCTCTCTTAGGAGTAGGAGTTGAAGGCTGCTGTTTAGAGTGGGTGGGAACCCCAGGATCCTGACTTCAGTAAGACTGCTTGGGTTCGAGACTGCTTCTTTGCACCACCCTGTAACTCTGACTTAACTTTCTATCTAGCACAATGGCCGTTGTGCACTGGGGTTCCAGCCAATGCTCAGCTTCTATGCCCACTCCTCCTGGGCTTCCCTTTCTTTTTTATTTTGTCTCCAGTTTCCTCTTTCATTCCTCTCCAGTTCCTCCTCCCATGGATGTAACTTCATTTCCTTGTGCCCATCTTTAGACCACAAAGAAGGTGACATATATATTCCGTTGCCCAAAGCCCCTTAGTAACCTAACTCTACACAAGTACTGAGAAGTTTAGAACCCCAATGGAGTCATTTCCCATACTCCTCCCCCAGAATAATGGGTTAAGTATTGTATCTATTTCACAGACAAGTTACTTAAGTCAAAAGTTTATAGCTCCAATCATACATGATTACTAAATGATTGAAATTCATCTTTCCATTCATAATAGTCATCTTCTCCAAAGGACCTCAGATCATCCTTGATGCCCATTTATTTTCTCAGACACATGTTTTTATTTCATAGACACATACATATTTCCTCATATGTTTTTGTACAAATAGGGCTGATAGGCCATACTTACTTGAACCATGCCACCTTCTATAAGCAGTATTTATTTTGTATGGCCAGTGTCCTTACCGTACTCACTGCTGAACACTTTATACATTATTCCTTCTTAGAACTTATGTAGATGAAAGGAATCAGACAATGAAATTAGCCAGACTCAAAGCTGATACAACTTGATAAACTTGCATACAGTTGAGATTGGCACTCGGAATGGAAGCCATGGAGCTTCACATTGGATTTTATACCTTCACTCTCAAATATATTTATGTAATTATAATAAAATTACATGTAATAATAATCATGTAATAGAATACAATACATTTTTAAAATGTCTTAATAAATTCAAAATTAAAAATAAATTATGTAGGTATATGCAGGAAGAGAAAGGGTTAAGCTGCTTCTAGACGACCCAATAAGGTAACAGGCTTATAAAGTAGCTTAAGAAACTCACAAATTTGAACCACGACTAGGACATCAAGTATTCTCTCTACTGTAAGACGACTCTGGGCAAAGCCCAGGTCATATAGAGATTAGGTTAAGAGGAAACTGCACAATAAAGTGAAGGGAGCAAAGTCATTCGCTTCACATTTGAAGAACTGCACCATGGCTTCTGCTCAGGAAATGGTTAGGGATGGAAAGTCCATAACACTCCACCACTAGATTGATTATATGTGCTCAGAACTCAGGCAGGAATTGGTCACAAAACAAACAATGTCAGTTGTTTACCATAAAGCAAACACTAAATTCTAATAAGTCAAAATTTTTAAAATTAATTTATCTTTATATATGTGCTTATTTTGACAGCATGCACGTATGTGCATCATGTATATATGCCTGCTGCTCATGAAGGTCAGAAAAGGGTGGCAGATCTCCTAAAACTGGATCACGGATGGCCGTGGATCACCACGTGGGTGCTGGGAATCAAACCCAGGTCCTCTGGAAGAGTAACCAGTGGTCTTAGCTGCTGAGCCATTTCTCTGGCCGCATAAAGTCTTAAATCCTGAAGGCTCTGCTCTACTGACCAGAACTGCAGAATATGATCACTCCCTCTTAATCAGAAAACACTGCTGTATTTCCTTTGTATTTCCTTTCAGAATTCTTAATTCATAGTCAAAATACTCCCTGTGCCCCCAAAGGCTCTTACTTTGGGAGCGAGTCAACTCAGCGAGCACTTAGCAAGTGTCTGTTGCTCAGTTGCTTGGCTATCTATCCCCAGATGGATGTGATGTGATGAGCTTAGATCATGGTAGTCTGCATCTAAGTCTCTGCTTCCTCTCCACGTAGCAAATGGTTCCTGGAGATCAGTGTAAGCTAGTTGGCCGTGAGAGGGATTTGTGGTGTAGCCTGAGTTAGGACAATGACATTCCTGGCATCCTTGGAGGAAGACTGCTCCAGGAAGGTTTCCAGGAGAGCTGGGAGAGTGTGAAGTACAAATTGGTTGGAGGCCAAGTTGATATAGACTTTGGTTTCCTCAAATGGGTTTATCTAACGGGGAACCATCTTGAGCTTCGTGGTTATAGGACATTTCTTTCCCTGGCTTCTTTATCCTTCTCTCATCTCTTACACCTGGGGCAGATTGACAGACAAAGAGTGACAGTAGGTATTTCTTAGCCCGCGTTTCTGTGCAGTGCTTGATGTTTTAGTGAATGGTGTTGTTGCTATTTGAGAGGCCATGTAATCGTTTCTTTCGCCCTGTGTTTGTTCCTACAGGATTGATCACTGGAACAATGAGAAGGAGAAGATCCTGATGCTCACAGACAAGACCCTCTTGATCTGCAAATATGACTTCATCATGCTTAGCTGTGTGCAGATGCAGCAGATTCCTCTGAGCGCCATCTGTCGAGTCTACCTGGGCAAGTTTGTCTTCCCCGGGATGTCTTTGGACAAGTGAGTATGATGCCTGGGACTTGAAGACACTATGAAGCAAGACAGACATATGCAAAGAAATCAATTATGTGGTCAATTGAATGACATAAGCTGGAAAAGCAGAGGAGAAGGAAAGTCCTACCATTAAGCTCATCAAAGCATCAAGTTAGCTTCTATTCTATGTTAAGCACCAGAGATGTGATTTTATAAGCAAATTGATTATTTAGAATGAGAACCTAAGTAAATAGTTAGATGTAGTTAAGTAGGGAGAGATATGGGAATATAGAGAAAAAGTTTCTACTCAATTCATAAGGTAAACAATTAGAGAAGGTTTCCCTGTAGAAGAACTTGAGCTAGTATTTGGGTAGGAGTTACTAAGGCAGGCAGTATTCCAAGCAGGAGAAAAAGCATAGCCCGAAAGAGTAAGGCATGATCAAGGCATATATTTGCCTATATGGTTGGTGACTCAAGTTGTTCTGTAAGACCAAAGGGACAGACCTCACCAAAGTCAGTGCCCCACCATAGACAAATGCCCACCCAGTAAAGTGTAAATGTTGATGCAAGAGGGCACCCTTTGATACCTAATCTCACTAACATTGTGTGTAATGAAACTTTCTTACTTTGACAGTAAACTGGTATATCTGAGAGACATTCTGAAATCAGACACAACTTATCTAATAAAATGGTTAAACTAGTTCTCAGATTGCCACCAATATAAATTTTTGGTTATTCATTTCAAAATCATTATCCCCTTCCAATCATTCTCAGACTTTTAATTACCCACATTATTCATTGCCCAGAGAGATAGACATACGTGGCATTTATTAAACAAAAGAAGGGGAGATGCTAAGGTCCCCAGGATTCTACAGTGAGAATGGAGCTGATAAAATCACCAGGCTAACCCACAGGGATCACATTCCAGTGAAGGAATCCATTTACAGGGCACCCCCAGATTCCGCTAGCTAGTCCCACTTGCTGTAAGCATCCGGTCTGAACCCTGAGGGGGCACTGAGGCTGGCACTCAGAGATCTCTGATAGACTAGATTTTTAAAAAAAAAAATCTTTTTTGTTTAATTTACATTACAAGAATGCGAAGAGAGCAATTTTTCGGTAAAATTCCTCTTTTTTTGACTAGAGCAAGGCATTTGTCCTTTTGGATTTGTTAGGGATGAACCAGCTACATTTCTCCCTATCATTTGTTCAGTATCCCACCTTTCCCTACTGGTTTGAAATGCACCTGTATCATATATTACCTTCCTCACACATATCTGGGTATTTCCATAGTTTTTATTCCATTCTGCTCACCAAAGCACAGTGCAGTTTCAGTTATTCTACTGAACTCTGTGCTGACATGCATGAAGTACAGTAGTCTGTCATTTGTCACTCTGGTGTTGTCACAGTTTAACATATGCATTGTGCTGTCCTCATACACTAAGTTAAGAGATATTCTATTCTTTATCTTTTAGAAGATTTTGTTTATGAGTGATTGGATGTTTGATAGCATTAACATGAGAAATCTTGACATTAATAGGTAGAATAATTTCTAAAATTATTTTGTGAATAGTATATAATTATGCTTTCTTTGATTTGCTTGAATTTTAGTGAACTGTGTTTTTAAATAAATTTCTTAAGCATATTGGGCTGGTTGGCTTGACATTATAAAGTTATTAACAGTATTCCTCATTTCCTCTTTGATGTCAGTACAATATGTTAGTATATAATGATAAACATATTTTCCTGATAAGATGATCATTGTTTCATTATTCAATTTTACTCTTTAAAAATATTTTCTTAAAAAAATAGTTAAATCTGTGTGTGTCTGTATGAGTTTCTTTCTCTCTCTCTTTCTCTCTCTCTCTTTCTCTCTCTCTCTTTCTCTCTTTCTTTCTTTCTTTCTTTCTTTCTTTCTTTCTTTCTTTCTTTCTTTCTTTCTTTCTTTCTTTCTTTCTTTCTTTCTTTCTTTCTTTCTGTTTTGGTTTTTCGAGACAGGGTTTCTCTGTTGCTTTGGAGCCTGTCCTGGAATTAGCTCTTGTAGACCAGGCTGACATTGAACTTACAGAGATCTGCCTGCCTCTGCCTCCCGAACGCTGGGATTAAAGGTATTTGCCACCACTGCCTGGCCATTATTTTTTAAAAATGAGTTTTCTTTTTTTAAAGTATGAGTTTATGTGCTTCATGAACCTCTACATACCTCAGGAGGCCAGAAGAGGGCATCAGATCCCTTGGAACTAGAGTTAGAAAAGGTAGTGAGCCACCTGACATGGGTGCTGGCAACTGACCCTGGGTCTTCTCTGAGAGGGGTAAGTGCTCTTGCACGCCAAACCACCTCCCCGGCTTCTCAGTGTTCTTCTCTGTCCTTGGCAATGCCTATGTTTTAAAGATTGGTTTTCAATCTGATATTATTTTATCTCCTCCACTGTTTTGATACTCACATTTCCTCACTAGAACATCCCTTTCCACCCTTTCGCCTCTACTGACTAGCTCTCTGTATTTCCTGCAGCAGTCCCATAGATCACACAGGTAATCCAGTCCGGCCATCGCTGTCCTTTAACTGAAATGGTTACTCATGCCTGCGCTTTTGATGTGACTGGCTACCTGCTGCTTTCTCCCTATTTTTTCTTTTTATTTTGGTTCCTTTGTTCCTTTGTTTTGCTCATATTTTGATGAAATATTTGTCCTTATCAGATTTGAGTCCATCCATTGGCTTCCATCTATAGTATGTGTTTTTGTTGCTTTCTGGTGGAGTTCATCAGCCTAGCATTATTGGTGGCTTGGAAAGGGGAATTATTATTTCTGGGAAGCTATTTTGTGTTGTGTAGAGCCTTCAGCAGTATTCCTGGACACATCTCTATCTACCACCATCTACTAGTGATCACTCAGGATTTTTCTATAGCTTTGCCTTTTCCAGAATTCCACACACTTTGAAGCTACATAATAGACTTTCCAGATTTGGGTGTGTTTGACCCAGAAATATTTATTTTAGATTATTCTATGTGTTTCATGGTTTAATGAATCTTTGAGTAAGAGCGTATACACACTTACTTCCTCTATTATCTTTAATTTACTGAACATTTCACATTCAATCAGCTAGTTTTTTCATTCACAAATATTTGAAAATGATGCTTTTGTTTTCTGAGTTCGAAATCTGATAATGATACTTAGACACACAGTCATGGTATTTGTATTTTCTCTCTTTGCCTATTTATTTGGTAAAATTTTTTTTGGCTACTTGATTCATTATGGGCTGAAAGAGAAGAACTACATTTCCCTGTTAGCATGTTGATGGTTTTACTTTGATCAGTTTACATTATGGATGTGGATAATGGGCTGTTCAAGCTACAGACTCAGTGGGATCTTTTCTAATTTATGTGTGCAGTCTGTGTCTCTTTCTGCCATTGACTGGCTCCAGCCATACCTGAATCCCATATGCTATTGTTTGTGTTCAATACTTGGGCAACATCAAGTTTTAATACATTGTGCTTGCCATAAGCATTATTACTTTAATGGTTATTTTCTTGAGTAATGCTTCCACTTGACATTCTCTCTTAGTTTACACTGAACCCCCAACTTGAAAGCCCAGAGACCTATGCGTGTTTCCTTAAGTTTCCCATCTTTTGTCCCCTTAGTTGCACCAAACAATTTTTCCTTTTATGGAATATTTTGTTCACTCTCCCACGGCACATCCAATTATTGCCATAGGGAACTGATGTAACTCCAGGCCTCCTAATTAACCTGTGTGGTTTTATCCAGCATTGTGCCCTGCCCTTAGAGTGAGAGAGGCTGGGCCAGCTGCCTGCAGCTGTGCACCAGAGGTCGGCATCTGACTGGAAGGGGGCTCTTGAGTGAGTACTGTTTAGGAGTTTTAGCCGGGACTTCTTTTAGCTTGGGAGCACAGCTCGGGGTTCCATCCCAAGTTTTCCAGCTGGTAGCTTTATTTCCTTATTTTTTCATAGTCATTCTGCTTCATTAGCAGCCTCAGCGTTAGGTTCTAATGACAGGACAGAAATATGTACTTTGTAATATGCCCCACGGTTATCAAGTGTTCGCAAGCTCTGATTTTCTTCGAGATTAAAGCTTTTGTTAACATGGAACTAAGTAGAATAATTTGATTGTTATCTTTGCTTCCAACCGAGTTGGCCTTTCTCAGGCATTAAGTCACCATTGTTAGGTCAGAAGTGAGGCTACAGCAGGCAGAGTAGGAGGCAAGGGTGAACCAGTGGCTAAAGAGCAAGACAAATGGATGCCTGAGAAAGTCTGAGTAGACTCCAGTGAGTTCCCACCTTAAAGGAAACTACAGCTAAGAACTCTGGAGGAACACCTATACCTCCTGGCTGCCGGTGCTAGCGCTGTTTGTCAAGTGTGGTCTCCTCTGTAATAGTCCACTCTCAACAATCAGGAGTAAGCCAGGCTGGCTGCATTTTATAGATAAGAAAAATGGGAGGTTCTGGGGTCTAGACACCATCAGCTATTGCCTATTATAGTTGAGTCTCCAAGCCTCTCCTCTTTACCTTTTTTTTAAATTCCCCTTTCTCTTTAATCTCTTTTACTCCCTTCCCTCCTCTCTTCCCCTGCCCTCTC
>PVIU01026517.1:7688-21958 GCA_004026605.1 Ondatra zibethicus | reverse complement strand
AACATATAAGGGTAAACCTATCAGAATTACACCTGACTTCTCTATGGAAACCATGAAAGCCAGAAGGTCTTGGATAGATGTGCTGCAGACACTAAGAGACCATGGATGCAAGCCCAGACTACTATACCCAGCAAAGCTTTCTTTCACCATCGATGGGGAAAACAAGATATTCCAGGATAAAAACAAATTTAAGCAATATATAGCTACAAAACCCAGCCTTACAGAAAGTACTAGAAGGTAAACCACAACTAAAGGAAGCAAACAACACCCATAATAACACAGACATCTAACAACCCTACACCAGCTCAACTCAAAGAAGGGAGACACACAAACCCTGCTATCAAAAAGAAAATAACTGGAGTTAACAACCACTGGTCTTTAATAACGCTTAATATCAACAGACTCAACTCACCTATAAAATGGCACAGGTTAAGAGAATGGATACAAAAACAGGATCTGACATTCTGCAGTTTACAAGAAACACACCTCAACCACAAAGACAGACATTATCTCAGAGTAAAGGGTTAGTTTCTTCTTCTTTTGATATTGAGTATTTTATTTAGTTAAAGTATAATGAACTCATTTTCTTTCCTCCCACCTATAGTTTCAATGTCCCCATTCCCTCCCAAATTTATTTCTTTATCTTTTATATGTTGCTTCATGTACATATAAATAAAACATCATATAAATACAACCTGCTGAGTCTACTAAATGTTGCCTCCATGTATATGGCATTGGATTACCAAGTAGTGAGTGAATCCTTAGGGAAGATTTGTTCTCCTTTTTGCATCATGGATCCAAAATCAAAATACATACAACAGACAGAGCAAATGAAGTGAAATGAATGTTCAAAATAAAAGAGTGTGATTACTTAAATGAGAATGACTTCCATTGGCTCATATACTTAATTGCCTGTTTTATTTTTTTTAAAGGATTAGAAGGTTGTGCCTTGTTTGAAGAGGTGTGTCACCAGGCGTGGACTTTGAGGTTTCAAAATCTCACACCTTTCTTAGTTATCTCTCTTTGTTTACTGTTTATTAATGAGATTGATGTTCACAACTCCTTTCCAGTACCATGCTGGCCTGACTGTTGTCATGCTCCTCACTCTGATGGTTATAGAGTCTAACACTCTGTAACTGTGAGCACAAATTAAATTGTCTTGGTCAAGATGTTTTATTTTAGCAACAGAAAAGTAACTAAGAAATAATATATATGAAAATCTTTATAAAAACAGTTATAAAAAGAACAATGCGTGACAACTTGAATTGGGAAGGCAGAGTGACATAAATGTACCCACATAATATGTTCATACAATACATATAGGCATGTATATATAATGAGGATTCTAAAGTACATAGTATACAAATTTGACATTTTCATCTTTATATTCTATATGAATGACAGAAGACAGTATTTTGTGACTTCTGTAATGTCTTTGTTAGAGTATATGATGAATTTTTATTAATATAATATATAGTTCTAACATATACAGATATATCTGGAAATTTTTAAAATTAGTCAGTTATATACTTTATGTTTTACAATAAATAAAAATTGTCATTTTTTACACATTAATGCATTAGCTATTGTGACTTTAGGTTCATATTTTGGCTGTTGCTTCATCTAATACAATTGAATAGTCTTATTAATACTTGAAATATTTTCATAATGGCTTATATGAGACAATGAAAATCATTTTGCTTTTCTCTTCTTGGATCTTATTAATAAGCATTTTAAATAGGATACATGTCATTGAGTTTTTACTCTCTTATTTTTTCAGGTGAGTATTTGGTAGATAAGGGAATGTTTGCATGACAAATTTGAAAATACACTACAATTTTATTTTGGCTCATATTACAGAAAGTTAAAATTAAATTACATTAATTTTGAAATGGTCAACATGATATCATAATGTTGCTGATATCATCACTAAGGGTCATTTTGATCACTAATAATAGTATGCTTGACAAGTAAATTAATAAAGAACAGAACTTCAGGAAGGGACTAAGCACCCTCATTATAAGAATTATACTTACAATACTGTGCAAACTTAATTTGACTCATTTAATGTCAGAGGTCATGAAAGTTTCAGCAGGTATTCAAATGTCACCCCAGCAGAGGAATGAATGTCTGATTGAGATTAATCCTGCTAGGAAAGGCCCATGGACCATCAAGTCTACAAACTGTTACTCATATTTGCTAAGGCAACTTGGTGTCTCCCCACGCCTGCATTGTACTGTGTAATCTCATGTGATGTGTGTAAGTATTCTCATGATTATCTCTTAATCGTATGGGCACATATATCAGTGGATGGTCAGGAAAATTACTTTTTATTTATGTGTACAATTTTATATATGTATATAAATATACTAGGACAGGCTTCATAACTAGATCTATTGTCCCGCAAGAAATATACACACTTAAAAGCCTATTTAGTTCCTTTTGCTCAGACCAATTGCACACAATTAGCTCACTTTTACCTCAGAACAAGTTCAAACTAGACTAAAGACTTTTTGTAAATGAATCATAAGTTTAAAACTTTACAGCTATGCATAAGGTCAGAGTAACAGGTAGTCAATCAAGATTGCTTCACAAAGTATCCTAAGAAAATTATGCCATTTTCTTACCTACCAAGTCTGCTGACAATAGACCTATGTCTCAAAGTTTGTCACTCTGCACTGTGCACCCCTGTTTGGTCACAGTCTTACTCCTATAGACTTGGAACCTTGTGTTGTCAAGGTAAGTGACTCAGCTACTACTTGCTTTCTCTAGGAATGTGCTTTTTAACTAATGAGAGGTAACTCTTAATTTTTTTTTCCAATGCCTCTAAAGGTAGGGATTTTAGGCTAGAGGAAAAGAGCTAGCAGGAATTAGATGAGGTCAGGAGAATTAGAATAAAGACAGCAGAATAAGAGACTAGTTTGGAAAAGCATGATGTGAGAGACTTCATTTTCTCTAAGACAACCTAAGCATGTTTTGTTTGCTTTAGCATCTAATCTGGACCCTGAAGAGGACCTTGGAGCTGTACCCTAAAGAACCTCATTAATTTAAAAGGAAAACACAAGATTGCTTAGAAAAAGCTTTTACTTTAATCACTTTTTCATATATCCTAAAACTATTTATGCTTTATGTAATAGAATATAAATATTAAAAATTTTCTGCAAAAATGACATTTTAGGGAAATATTTTTAACATTGTTGTACCTATACATTTATGATCAAATAGAATATTTTTGTAAGTAGTTATATATATTTTATTATCTCTAGGTAGAATTGATAAAACTATTGACAAAAAGAATTACAAATATTTTATTAGGCAACCTTTAAAAATTCTCTTCCTATTGGTTTACTAGACCAATTGCATTTATCACTATTATCTCCCATCGTTTATTGCCCACTCTAAATGGCTTATCCAATGGTTATCATGGTTGTGAACCAACTGAAAACTCAACCAGTAATTTTCACAGATTTTGCAATATAAGCACAACTATTGTCATTTACTGTTTGTGGCAGTATAAATTGAAGTCCTGTAATCTCTAGAAAAAGAAAGAAAATTGGCATTATCTCTGTTTATCCCTTTTTTTGTGTAACACATGACAATAATGCTGTACCAGTTAAAATAAGACTACTTGGTACAAGTGGGGGAAATCATCTCCTGCAAGTTTATGTGTGTTTATTCCCAAGCTCATAACACTACTTTTCTAGGCTGTGAAAAATGGGATATGGTATCTACTGCATAGAATTAGTCTACTTGGTAGCATTTTTTGAAATTTATATCAAGTTTTAGTTCTTCTTTTACTTTTCTCTACTTCTTGTTGGTCAAAAATACAATAAGTGTTTTTGGTACATGCTTTCTTTTCCATATTGTGCTCAAACACACAGAGCCAAGACACTAGAGGGGGAAAATTTTGATTCAATGAGCCATAAGATATTCTTTATATTGATAAGCAATTTGGTGACAACCACGATAAAACTAAGTAAAATACTTGTATAAATGTAGAGCAGTGGTAAAGTAATTGTACAGTTTTAAAGGCTATGATCAAACATAAAATCTCACCTGATACATATACAAATGCACATAATGACTAACAAGTGAATAAAATTGATTTCTATTCTTAACTCACCAATGGATTAATATTGTATGCCAGCATAAATTATACTAATGTAACACTTTCAATCTCTAGGAAAAAATAGGAAATTGGCATTAGCTCCTTTTTATTATTTGTGTAATATATGAAAATAATTCTTTCCCAGTTAAAATCCATTTGGTTTCTGGAACTAAATACAAAACAATCCATTAATTTTAAAAGGTTCTAGTGTTGCTGTAAGTGACAGTGATTTTCATGCCATGGTTTCCTGCTTCCCTTCTTTCTGGGACATATGAAGCAGGACAGGAAAACAAAAGCAAGACATTTCTCTCCTGAGAGGCAAAGGAGCAAAAGTGAGTGTGACTCTCTTAACAAGTATAGCCCTTACATATTTAATCTATTGGGACCTCAGCACAGATATTAAAGGGAAGGTCTCCCTATCCTCCCTGTCCCATGTATTTTCTTTAGCAATGCTCTTGAAGATAAAATTGGAAGTGTGGTTTACTAATTTACTAGATTTATTTCAGTCTTATAAGATTGGAGATAAGGATTTAAACATCAAAAGTACACAACAAATGGGTGTCATAAGTGACATTCTATCACCCAGTTTCGTCATTTACAAAACAATTTGAATTGTATAGTTCTTATAATTTATTTAGATATAAAACCCAGCTGTTTCTATTTTGTCTGGCATTTTGTGTGAATTAAAAGTCTTTTAATTCTGCAAAGATTGGCCATCATATAATAACTTTTAATATTAAATATCTTGTTATCTTATACATCCTTCCAAAATAAAAGAATCAGACTCACAGTGACTGAAGGCTAGTGATAATACTCTGTTTTTTATATATGTGGTTTTAAAGAAAATGGTAACAGAGGGAGGTCACTTTTAAACCAATTACATTGTGTGAGCAAAATTTTATACATTGTGTGAGCTTAAAATTTTAGGATATAATCATTCTTATCTTCTTAATTAATGATCAAGCAACATGAAGAATATCAATGAAAATAAAGAAATGAAACCATTTCTAATTTTTTTTCAGTA
Source organism: Ondatra zibethicus (assembly GCA_004026605.1). NCBI lineage: Eukaryota > Metazoa > Chordata > Mammalia > Rodentia > Cricetidae > Ondatra > Ondatra zibethicus. The sequence continues at coordinate 16,826 of PVIU01026517.1, read as the reverse complement.
GTTGGGGGATGCTGTTGATTTGAAAACTGTCTTAATACTGTACTTATAACAGTGAATCACCTTGATATTATGCAAGTGGCTTCTATTTAAGTATCTGCCTGCAGAAATAATTTGGAGAATTTGCATGTATTTAGAAAATCATTAAACTGTTTTAAAATAAATCTCTAAAAGTTATTTTCAAAAATCTAAGATTTGCATGTTATGGTCAATGATTGTAGAATCCTACTGTCATTAACATAATCAGAATAGTGTGTTTAGAATCTTTGAAAAGAGAAATGCTTCTTTTCAATTATTGCAGAAATGAGATTATTTCACTAGTTCCTAGAAACCTAATTGAAACACAGAAGTGAGTGGTTTTGTACTGCAGGTTTTAGAAAGATGAAATTGTGTGCTGAGGAACTGTAATATTTTATGATGTATAATTCCTTCCAGGACCATTAATAACAGAATTGGTTGAAACACTTTATTTTTTTCTATGTACTATGAAGTATCTAGACAGATGGTTCTCAGGAGAGCAAAATATTTTCTTTATTGAATTTTTTAAGATTATCATGTATTTCTTTTATCAGCGTTACATTAAATTTGTAGATCTCTGAAACTAGAAAGACTTTAAGTCTTCCAGTGATATACCAGTCAGCAGAAAATAAATGATTTTTTCTACTGTGAACAGGGTGTCACTTGTTAAATTTGTGTTTTTCTACTCTCACAGAAAACAAAGTCTCATTTTTTCATACAAGAGAATTTCATAAAATCATATATTTGATATCAAATTATTTTCTTCTTCAAGATTTAGTTAATGAAACAGAATGAAAAATACATTATTGGTCCAATTAATCTTTTCCTTTTACTTTGAGTTCTTGAAAAAAAAGATGAAAATGTTATTTTATTGTAATTGCTGTATAAGCCATGAATATTTAATGTACTAGTAGTATAATTACTCTCTGTGTAGTATAATCATATAGAAATTATTAATTAGTGGGGATCATTGAAATTAAGACGTGTTTATTCTGAGGCAATTGTAGAAAACTCACAGGGCACCTTTGTCAACTAATGAACAAATATGTATTTGTTGATAGAAAACTGATTTTTAATTAGTTCAAAATGAAAATTAAAATAACCATTAGAGAAAGAATAATTCAATTGCATAGATGTTATATCTCACATTATTATATATTTTTAAATGCAACCACAAATAAATACTTAATCATAACTATGCAGTGTGAGGATATACTATATAAGAATTATATTTAAAATATTCACAGTAGGCTGGGCATAGTGGCACATGATTTAATCCCAGCACTTGTGAGGCAAAGACAGGTTGATAGCTGAATTTGAGGCCACTCAAATATACAGATATTTCCAGTAAAGCCAAGAGAAACTCTGTCCTAAAAAACTAAACAAAGCAAAACAAAAACAAAATAAAACAAATAAAATCAAAAGTTCAAAATTAATAAATATTTGTAAACTAATATCTCTGTAGGTAGAAATAAATACGTAAGTAATGTTTAAACTAGAAAATCTATATAATATAATGATCTTATTATGAAACAAAATCTAACAAATGACTGATTATATTCACAAGATGATAAAGATTCAACAACATAGATTATTCACCAAACCACATTGTCGTTTTGATGCACTTTACTGATGCATAGTTGAACTTTAATGATATGGAAATAAAATTGCAGTGGTTTATAAATGTGCTACAAAATTTTATCTTGTACTGTTAATGAATAAATATCATATAATAATTAACTGAATAAACTTTTTAGTCTGGAGAAACACTAGAATTTAAAATATAATTATTCAACTGTAGTAATGAGGGGCTCGGGCTGCGTTCCCGGCGCCGGGCCCCTTGTTCTGTCCCACCCGGCTCACGGTGCGTACCCAAAATAATTACACGGAAACTGTATTCATTTAAATACTGCCTGGCCCATTAGCTCTAGCCCCTTATTGGCTAACTCTCACATATTGTTTTAGCCCATCTCCATTAATGTGTATTGCCACTTGAGCTGTGGCTTACCAGCATGAGTCTAATCAGTGTCCATCTTGTGCTGGAGAAGCATGGCGTCTGCTCCACTGCCTTCTCTCTCACAGCATTCCCTTCTATCTACTCCGCCCACCTAAGGGCTGTCCTACCAAAAGGCCAAGGCAGTTTTCTTTATTCATTAATGGTAATCACAGCACACAGAGCGGACTCCCAAATCATCCCTGAGGACACTCCTACACCATTCAACTAAATTATATTACATAATAAAATATTATTAACTAGAAACTGGAAATAAAATATTATTACCTAGAAACTGGAAAGAATGAAAACATGAATCAGTGGCCAAATATTGCAAAAAAGATATGTATTTTAGAACACCAATTTAAATTGAATGATTCCAGACATCAAAATCTTGGGCCTTTCCTTTTTTTTTTCTTTCTTGGTTTTTAAGACAGGGTATCTCTGTGTAGCTCTGGCTGTCCTGGAACTTACTCTGTAGATCATGCTGTCCTCCAATTCACCAAGATATGCCTGCCTCTGCTTCTCTGAGACCTGGGATTAAAGATTTGCACCACCACCAGGTATCTTGGGCCTTTCTTAACTTGTAACTGTTTTATGATGAATGGTTTAAAAATGGAACAATTAAATAAAGGGATGATCAACATAAACAGGATTGACATAATATTATCATTTTGATAATTCCTATTGTTGATTTGGTAATTCTTGGTTGTCCTCAAACAGTTGGTTGATATGAGTGCCAAGATAAAGGCATTAGCAAAACTTGTTGAAACAGATCATGGAAATATTCAGATCCATACGGAGGAGTTTAAAGGAGAACCAACTGCACTATTACATTATAAAATGACAGAGGAACCGGCCAAGATTTGCACACAACCAACCTTAATTTATCCAGCAACTTTACAGGAAATGCCATATGGCAGATATCCCCATGGATGAGTAAGAGCTGATTGGATTTCTGTGGAATTGTTAGATATTAGGAGATTTAAGGAAGTGATAGTCTCATATGTTATGCATTCAACTTTTGTAAAGTAAATGTTAAATTCATGGTCAACTAGTAACAGAATTGTCCTACAAGACTGGAAAGAATTTGTTAGAGCAGTATTTGATTCTGTTCCTCAATTACAGTGGAATACATGGTGGAACGAAGAGGTTAGGATCATTGAACCAATGAATGTAGATCAACAAAGGACAGGGAGGGTAACCCTTTGCCATTGGGAAATGCCTTGGGAGGTCTAATATGATCCCCTTGTGTCATTCTCTGTGACTGTGGGGGAAACTCCTCCACAGAGCAATTAAAATGATCTAATGCCTATTATTAAAAAATATATACTGCTCTGGATGATAGAAAAGTATTAGAATATAAGACAAAAATTTCAGGAGAAACCATAAAGAAAATATTATAAAAATCAGATTAGAATAAGAGAGATAGACATCTTGATTAGAAAAGACTACAGTTCATCAATCAGCACGACTATTCAATGTAATATAGCTTAAAAGACTAAAAATTACTTTTCATTTGTTCAGATATAACTTGACAAAAGTGAAACTCCCCAAAATTAGTGATGGTTAGGGTTTTGTTTTTGTCTTTCCAGGAAAATAAAAGCAACTATCTTGAAGAATTTAAAGACTTTGGACAAATAAACATCCAAAGAAGGGAGAGATACCTGGAAAAAATTACTAAGAAAAGGAATAATCTGAGCTAATGAGATCTTGGAAGTTTCCAAAAAGGAAATGGGATACAACAATGATTTCACCTAAAGTGGTATGATACAAAGCCGATAAAGACAATTTAAAGGTTTGCTTAGGACTACAAAATGTGCAGGAAAATTTCAAAGTGGCTGGCTGAGATGATCCAGCACCAAAGACTAATGTAGCCAGGACTTGAGGCAAAGCCTGTACTTTCCTATTATATAGAGTCTAAACAACAGATGATAGAGCTAGCCAATGAACCCATTTTTATAGGGTTCCCTAAAGATGCTGTTGTCCAAAGACATCAGGAAATATTTTTAAGAACAATATGCCCACATTCCAAAGAGATGGGGGTTGAGTAGTTTTTGGTCATTCAGTTGGTTATAGATATTTGTCATTGTATAGTGGGAGTGGTTACAAATTGTTACTGGTAATGAATGGTCAGGAAAACAGCTGAAAAAAGTAAGTAGATTCAAGGACCTCATTCTTAAAATAAGAAGGGAGGATATAGATATCTTAGGAAAAAAGCTTAGATTATTGAATCTACTTTTAAATAAAAATGCAATGACTACTTATAAATCTTTTTACACTGGTATGGATTTCTGCATATCGATACAAAATTGAGGTAATCTTTGTCCTACTGGATATGTCTCTACTACTGTTTAAGAATTTTTTATATTGATACAAATTTAAATTTATTCATGCCAACTCCCTTGGTGATCCATCATATCATATGTACTCACTCATAAGTGGCTAGACAACAATGAAGACCATAAGAGAGACATACATAGATCTAATCTACATGGGAAGTATAAAAAGACAAGATCTCCTGAGTAAATTGAGTCCATGGGGACCATGGGAGAGGGTTGAATGGGAGAGGAGAAGAAGCAAGGGAAGCAGAGAAAAATGTATAGCTCAATAAAATCAATAAAAAATTTAAAGTTATTTTTATTAGAAACTACATTTCTACTTTTGCTCAAAGTATTGTACCTATAAATCTAACAATGTAATGCAAATTTCTTGTCCTTGGAAGCTCTTATTATAAACTATTTAGGGAAATTAACAAATGCAAATTAGTAGTTAGTCACCTATGACAGTCAAACTTGTAGCCATGTTAGGTATGCTTTCAAGGAAAACTGAAATATATTTTAAGTAGACAGGTGGTCTTCAAGCACTTCAGATATCTACAGAATATGGCATACAAGAAGTTTTAATAACATTAGGTTCTTTTATTATGACAATGAGACATGTCTTTCCCCTGCAGGCCAACTATGAATGTCCCCAAATTGCAGAGGAACCTTGGGTAACTATCCAGGAAGTCAGCTGTTTCTGTTATTTTTTTAATTTTGAAAGTATTTCCTGTTTACTCAGGTAATATATCCTTCTCAGGTCTCTGTGTTGAAGAATAGGTTGTTATAGTTTTCCATGTTAACAAATTTAGAAAAGAAACTCACAAAATATATGCAAAGTGTATAAGGTTGAGAAACATAAAAAGATAGTTTTGGCTTCGTAATGCAAGTTAGGACAGAAAGTGAACTGGGTACAATACTTTGAACTCACCAAGATAGGGCAGATAATGAAGTCTTTTCTCTGAATTTATCAAAGCTTGTGTTTTTAGCATTTGTTTAACTAGATATAGTTTCTGTAATTATCTGACTAGATATTGTTAATGTAATTATTGCCTATCTAGAATTACATATAGTTAATTGTACTTATTATATATAGTTTTTCTATATTACTTTTTATTTAAACAAAAAGGGGGAAATGGCGTGTGATATTTTGTTTGTCTTTTGACATATGAAGCTTGCCTGGAGATCAGAGGGTGATGCTAGCCACTAGTTAACCATAGAAGCTGGGTAGTGATGGAACATACCTTTAATCCCAGTACTCAGGAGGTGGGGACAGGAAGTGAGAAGTTGGGGTAGAGACAAGATCTCAGATTTTTTGTATGGAAGAAAAATATAGGTAAGAAGCAACTATCATATGTTCCTCTGCTTCTCTGATCTTTCAGATTTTTACCCCAATTTCTGACTCCTGGTTTTATTGATAAGAATAATTAGATTTATGCTTCACTGAATTAATAATTACTGTATTGTAGATGTTAAGTTTGTTTCCATAAAATGAAGGAATGTTATATCTACTCTAAATTTGAATAACAAAAGGTAACACTGTATCTGAAGATTCTTAAGGAGAAAGCAAATGTACTAAAATTTTAGGATAATTCAATATCCACCGTTTCAAAAGAATTTCATATTGATATATTCCTTTTAATTCAATTGGCTACTTTGGGAAATAAGCACTATATCAATAGGCAAATTTTTTTTCCAGTGAAACCTGGAATAGAAAAGGACAGAAATAAATCTTCTCTAAAGATCATAGGTTCATCATAATTAATATTCTTTTTGTTTTGTTATATGCTTCTTTAATGATTTTTTTAGTAGGTCTTAGTTTTCCTAATGTCTACTTTGACCTTGTAATATGTTGCCATGAGTGTTGAGGTGTCTCCACAGTATCATTATTAATACATTACTGTAATGTGACAGAAAATCTCATTAATTCTTATAACACCAAGGAAAGATAGGTATTATATTACCCACATTAGTGAAATTAATGAACTCAAAGATCTTTTCATTTCTAGTCCCTCAGGCAAACTGAGAGGCCATGATCTTTCAGGGTTTTGTCTCTGAAAAAGATAATTGACTTTATTTTTATGACAATATGGGACTTAAATAAAATTGAAAAAAATCTCATAGCTAAGCAAGATTATTTAAATGGGTCATTCACTTAATATTAATAGTCTTAACATACTGTCATGTATACTTATTTCTAACAAAACCAGGAAAGCATTGTGGTTAATGATTACTTCAGTTATTGATAAAAGCCCCTTGTAATTTTACCATTCAAATTTAATTCCCAAACATAATAGACACGCAAACTTACATTTAGTCATTTACACTTCAAAAACGATCTCTTGAATTAGTGTCCCATTGAACATATTTTAAGAAGTTATTAACTTGTGGGTCTTTGAGTAAGCTGAACCTATTTTAATATATTAAACCAATTTTACCTTGTGATAAGACATATGATATATTCTTGGATACTTATATCTGATTATTCACAATTTAAAATTCTTTGGCTTTTTTCCTTTCACTCAGCCCAATGCTACTCTGGGAAAGAGCCTAAACCATAGTTGTTCTTTATTATCACAGTGTAAAGGCTACAATATATTATTAAATTCCATAAACATAATAAATAACGGGGAAATAAAAACATGAGAATCTCTGGGGATGGTAATGACACTAAATAATGCATACAGAGTCAGTGGACTGTAATTAGCATTTCTCAGAAAGGTATCAAACTTCTATTCTGTTGTTAGAACAACATTTGCATCTGTGGAATAAATCTAAATTAACACTGGAAACCCTGAATAATGTATCTATAATGAATAAGCCATGCAGAAACAATTGATTTGCTTGTTATATCAGCTTAGATTACACACTAATCACTGTCTGTTCTGTATACATCAGTCCTAATATGTTCATTTCTTCTGATTTCTTTAAAGTACATTCATCCTCTAAAGCCAGAGAAAGTGCAGTTTTCTACCATGTGAAATATAATAATTCAGAAGAAAGTGACACATTAAAAGCTTCTACCTATATATCAGTCTGCAATATAAGTTTATCATAGTTCCTTTTATTGTAAAATTGGGCAGATCTGATTATGTCTCATAGTGACTCTCGGTGTGACCTTTATTCCTCCCACACCTGTCAATCACCAATTAATAATGAAACAAATACTACATTGAAGAAAATATGGACCTCATTTCCTAAATCTCCTTGCTGATACTTGTATTATACAAATGAATTGCGATATACAGTGTTAGATGGATTTTTTTATAGAAAAAAAACACAACTGGATGTTCTTTCTTTGACCCTAAAAACTATTGTAAAAGTATTATCTCCTGATTTTTAGTGGAATCATTTCAAGTTTCTCTCCATTTAATTTGATGGTAGGTGTTGGCTTGCTGTATATTGCTTTTATTATATTTAAATATGTTCCTTGTATCCCTGATCTTTCAAAGACCTTAATCCTAAAGGGATATTGGATTTTGTCAAATGCTTTTTCAGCATCTAATGAAATGTTCATATGTTTTTTTCTTTCAGTTTATTTATATAATTGATTACATTGATAGATTTTTGTATATTGAACCAGCCCTGCATCTCTGGGATAAAGCCGACTTGATAATGGTCGAAGTTTTTTTGATGTGTTCTTGGATTTGGTTTGTAAGTATTTTATTGGGTATTTTTGCATCTATGTTCACAAGAAAAAGCTATCCACTCTCTCCATATCTCTTCAACACAGTTCTTGAAGTTTTAGCCAAAGCAATAATAAAACAAAAGTAGATCAAGGGGATTCAAATTGGAAAGGAAGAAGTCAAACATTTGTTATTTGCAGATGATATGATTGTGTACATAAGTGACCCCAAAAATCTACCAGAGAACTCTTACAGTGATCAATACCTTCAATGATGTGGCAGGATACAAGATTAACTCAAAAAAATTAGCAGTCCTCCACAAATGATAAAGAAGCTGAGAGAGAAATCAGAGAAACATCACCTGTCACAATAGCCACAAATAACATAAAATATCTTGGGGTAACAATAATCAAAGAAGTGAAATCCTATTTGACAAGAACTTTAAGTCTTTGAAGAGAAAAAATAGAAGAAGACACCAGAAAATGAAAAGATCTCCCATGCTCTTGGATAGGAAGGATCAACATAGTAAAAATGGCAATCCAATGAAAAGCAATCTATAGATTCAATGCAATCCCTGTCAAAACCCCAACACAATTCTTCACAGACATTGAAAGAACAATAATCAACTTCATATGGAAAAACAAAAATTCAGGATAGCCAAAACAATCCTGTACAATAAAGAAACTTCGGGAGGCATCACCATCCCTGACATCAAACTCTTTTACAGAGCTACAATAATGAAAACAGTTTGGTATTGGCAAAAAACCCAGAGATGTTGGCCAATGGAATTGAATTGAAGACCCAGATAATAATCCACACACCTATGAACATCTGATCTTTGAAAAAGGAGCTAAAATTACAACATGGAAAAAAGAAAGCATCTTCAATAAATGGTGCTGGCATAACTGGATGTCAACCTGTAGAAGAATGAAATAGATCCATATCTATCACCATGCTCAAAACTTAAGTCCAAACATATTAAAGACCTCAATATAAATCTGACCACACTGAACCTGATAGAAGAGAAAGTGGGAAGTAGTCTTCAATGCACGGGCACAGGAGACCACTTCCTAGATATAACCCTAGTAGCACAGACACCGAGAGCAACAATAAATAAATGGGACCTCCTGGTACTGAGAAGTTTCTTTAAGCAAAGGACACCATCAATTAAAAAAAAAAAAGA
>PVIU01026516.1:0-21861 GCA_004026605.1 Ondatra zibethicus | reverse complement strand
CCCCAAGGTGCAGTTGAAGAGCAGAAGGTGGGAGAAGATGAGTAAGGAAGTTAGGACTGTGAGGGGCTGGTCCACCTACTGAGACAGTGTGCCTGAACTAATGGGAGCGCACCAATCCAGCTGGACTGGGACTGAATGAGCATATGATCAAACCAGACTCTCTGAATGTGGCGGCGAAAGTTGGCGGACGGAGAACCCAACAACAATGACACCAGGACCTATCTCTTCTGCATGTATTATCTTTTTGGGAACATCTAGTATACCAAATATTAGGTTAGGTACACAAAATATGTTCTAATTTTTGGATGCACTCCTTCCTAGGCCGGGAGGGAGGGGGGGGCCTTGGACTTCCAACAGGGCAGGGCTCCATGCCCTCTTTCAAAGAAGAAGGGGGAGGGAGGAGGGGTAGGGAGGTAGCGGGAGGGGACCGGGAGAAGGGGAAGAAATGTAAACATTTTATTTCTTTAATTATGTTTTTGAACGGAAAAAATAAAACAAGACAATGTAAAAAAACAAAGAAGTTAGAATTAAAAAGTTAGCATTTCTTTCCTCTCAATTGATAAATGTTTTCTAAAAGTACTCACTTTAAAAAAAAATGTCACCACATGATCAGGATTTAATTTGAAATTAAAGAACATACTGACTCTATCTCCCTTAACTAGATGCTGCCTAAGCCTCCATTACCTGCGGCTAAATTCCATGAAAGAGAAATGCAGCTTCCTGGCTCTTCTTTTGTAATGGAGGCAATCAATTAGCAACACTCAAGAAAATGTTTAAATATAAAACCAATATAAATCACAAACAGTGGCAAGTTAAATGTCTTGAGCCAAATATAGTCATCCATTATCCAGACATGCCTTTAAAACATGACATAATAAATAAATGTTTTGGATTATCAAGTTAAGTAGTACTTCTTACAGATTAAACATTTTAAATTGATCAAAAAGGGAAAAAATAAAAAGGAAGCAAAACTGCTTCCATGTTTGGTTTTCACTTGGCCTGTATATTCAACACTAGTATCTTTAATTATCTACAGCTAAACTGTAATGTTTGTATATGTTAAAAAGGAATTTCATCGTCAGGATTTTTATTCTAAGTAGTATAAAATAAAATTACACTAGAATAATACCTTATTTTGCATATCATAAAAAACTTAGAACATTTTATTATTATTTATTCTGGTGTTATACAATAGACTATCAAATATAATTATTCTACAAGTGCTATCTTGTTATGAAATTGAGTATAATAGACTGATTGTTGAAATGAAAATAATTTGTCAAAAATCTGCACATGGGACACGAGAAATAAGAATTACCAAGGTCCCAAATATTCATGAAATGTTAAACAAAAATAAAAAAAAGAAATACAGTTGAAATGTAAATCTGAGTATAAATTACCAGAAGGGCAGAAGATTGGCATGGAAGTCGAGGGGCCTGGTCTGTAAGGTCGGGTCTGCCACATATGTCATAGAGAATGACACTGGGGGAAGTATTTATCATTAATGAACCTCAGGTATTTCATCAGAAGAAATGAAGAAGAGATATAAATTTTTCAGCACGAGGCATATGAAGGTGCTAGGGAACATGGAAAGAATAACTAGGAGATCAACAGACTGTAGCCTGCTAATGCACGCTGCACTGGAAGAGCAGCAAGTTGTCAGAGGTCCTGTTTCTCTCTTTTAGCTAATTACTTAGCCTTTATGAGACTCATTTTTCTTGCCCAGTAGTAATATTTACTTCACAGAATTATTGTTTAGATTAATGACTTAATTAAATAAATGAGAATGTTGTAAAGTCTCTTTTTTGCCACATGATATTTTCAGCAACAAATAATCACCATGTTATACTAAATAAAATTTTCTGGGTGATGATAACCATACAGTATCAGATTTTTGAGGGGATCAATCTTATCATGGTTGTGGGAGGATTTTCTGATTGAACAATTATCTATGAGCAAAAATACTTTCATAAGAACTAAGGAAGCCAGGTGAGGAATAAGAGAAAATGCACTGATGAGAAATCAAAGATCAAACAGCATCTATGCCACACAACCCCCACCCCCACCCCTAGCCTCCAGCAAGACAGCTTACCCTCCACTTGTCAAAAAGAGTGGGCATGGAACAAGTGACATGGTCTAAGATGCAGTTCTGTATCTGACAAGTCAAAGTTACGTCAAAAGGGTCGCACATCCTCAGACTCCAGGATGGCACCTAGAGTCAGATCCTCTAAGCCTCCTTACTGAGCAGTATTCCGCAACTCAAACTCCAGGTCTTATTTGGTCTCAAGGAATGCCTCACCCCTAGACTGAATCCAGAGCTGATTTTCCCCCAGCAACAGGCCAACTAGGCTTCAAGAGAGTACCCCCAGACGCAGTCTTCAAGATAGACCATTTGCACATGAGTGTTTCGGAGGGTCTGAGGAAGCTGGGAGGTGGGTTTTGGGATACAGCATCTCACTATTCCTGGTTAGTTTAGAACTTGCTAGATAGACAAAGTAGCCTTGAAATCACAGAGATCCTGCCTCTGCCTCAAAGATGCTGGCATGAGAGGCGTAGACTGCACGTAAATTGTCAACTCAGTGCCAGGCAAGAAACTGTGCCTACAGATTCCAAGTCTGACCAGGTTCAGACCAGCCCACTGATGAAGCCAAACAAGCATCCAGATTTGTTCTAACAGACATAGGGCCAAGAACCATTCTAGTGGACACTGGAAGACTGGTACTCCTCAGCTGAGCTTACAGGCCCACCCTTGCAGAACTAGGCCTGTTCCCATGGACTTCAGTGCCAGGCCCACAACAATGTTAGGTCATCACACATGTATTCATGAGCACTGGTTTCAGGATCCAAGTCTCAGAACCATCCTAGAATTTGTTTAAACTCTGAAGACACAGGCTTACAGTCCACAAGCATGCCAGGTCATCACCTGTGGATTAAACACAACATGGCCTTTTTAAATAAATGCTGGCATTTGAAATAATATGCTTTTTTTAAAAAAAAACTCCAATGACATTTGACAAAATATAACATGCTGAAAAATAACTACAAATTAACACTAAGAAAGATTACCTGCAATCTAATCAAAACCACAAATGCTGGACTGGGGATATGGCTCAGTGCATTAAGTTTTTGATGTACAACATCAGAACTGGAATTTAGATCCCCAAAACCCACATAAAAGCTGTTTGTGTTAATGTGGCAGTCACCTGTAATCTCAGCACTTGAGAGGCAGAGACAAGAATCCTTGTGGCATACCTACTAGCTAGACAAGCAGAAATTAGTGAGAAACACTGTCTCAATAAAGTAGGCAGTGATCAAGAAAAACACCCAGTGTTGACTTTGGTCATCAACAAGAACATGCATACAAATCAGCACAGATATGTGCATGCACACACACACACACACATCTGCAGGTATGTACACAGGCATAACACACATACACATCTACATGTAAACAACTATTTACAAACATAAAGAAAAAATATTAGTGGTATAAAAATCAGTAAATCCCTCCATGATTGAAGCCAATAAACAGGCTGGCTCACATTTCTTAGATTCAACATTGTATTAGATATCCTCCCTACTATATATAAATTTATATATAAATTTCCTACCAATATAACTTATCACTATTCCTGTGTGATATAATTGCCTATGTAAACAATGTCAAATTCACAAATATGTTAGTAGAAGTGAAATGAAGTCATCAAGGAAGCAGAATATAAGGTGCTATGTTATATACTTAAAAAGGACAATTAGCATTAATTTTCCTTAAAACTTCCATTTTCATCACCAAAGAGATATACACAGAGCATACAGTTAACATGTACAACACCCATGAGTTGAAAATACTAAACAATTTCACTTTAAACACTGGTAAAATCTTTGAACAGACACCACAGCATAGCAAATAAACACAGAACTATTAATCACTAGGGAAATGCAAAGTAATTGCATGGTGAGATACAGTTAAGGCATCAAAATGACAGAGGTTGAAAAATATCAACAACGACAAGAGGTGACAAGCCTGTGCAACAACTGGGACTATCTTGTACGGCTGAAGGAAATGCAAACTGATAGAACCACACTGAGAATTAGTTTGAAAATTATTGTAAAGTTTAATAATCACTTACATATGACCAAAATATTTTACTCTCAAGTATTTTAGCTTAGTGAAATAAACCTTATATTCACGAACACAACCAAATAGTACACAAATATTTATAGCACATCAATTCACAACTGTCAAAAAGAAACATCTGTGAAACACTTAATTAAATAAACTGTAGGAATTTCCACTTTAAAAAATATCTTAGTTTTTACCTGTTACTACTTTTATTTATCCTCACAATAGACCTTCTTTGTTCTATTTCATGCTGGTTTCTGAGCACCTAGCATATACAATAAATATTTGTTGACCACAAATGATATGAAAATAACACCTTAGAAGCATTTCTCTGACTATAAAGAAAGGGAAAATGCAATCACTATATATCTCTACATCTACATGTGTGTGTGATGATTCTCAATCAGCTGTTTGAAAAATCAAATAAACAACAAAAAAACCTGCTGTGTATTCTGTTGCCAAACTACAATATTCATATATCAGGAGAGATATTAAATGCACTTCCACCTTAAGATATTTTCAAATTAGACTGAAACTTGGACAGAGCCTCATCATAAGTCAAGGAACATCCACAGTATGTAAGGTAGACATAAAACCAAAAACATAAAGAATATGACATATATAGCATAATAGATTGAAACAAGAGAACAGAAATAATGGCTTCTGGTATCATTTATGTATTTATTTTTGTTAAACCAAATTTTTTTGTTTTGTCTACTTGGAATGATGTGGGATATCCTTCTGTATATGTGTTGCTTTTTTTGGTTGGTGACTAAAGCTGTTTCAGGAAAATGGCGTAGTAGAGTAAAGCCAGGTGAGAAATTCAAGCAGAGATATATAGAGAGAGAGCAGGCAGAGTCAAGGAGAATCCAAGTAGCTGCCAAAGGAGAAAAATGCCAGAACAGAACCTTACCCAGTAAGCCACAGCCTCATGGCTATATCCATATTAATAAAAATGGGTTAATTTAAAATGTAAGAGTTAGTTAATAAAAAGCCTGAGCTAATAGGCCAAACAGTGTTGTAATTAATAAAGATTTTGTGTGATTTGGGTCTGGGCAGCCGGGAAACAAAAGAGTAGTCTCCACCTACATTGGAAAATTAACTTCATTGTATAACACATGTATGCACACACACACAAAAACACACACACACTTGTATAACATAATTTACTCAAGATAACACAATAAATAATCTGAACAACATGTCTAAGCTTAATCCAAAAAAAAAATAATGGTAAAAGGTCATTTCAGAAAGAGGAGAGCAAAATGCAGGAAGATATCAAACAACATGATCTCTGTAATGGACTATTACAAAGTTCAAAAAGTGCTTAAAGCAAGGTAGATTAGATAGTAACCTGACAAGTAAGAGTAGCATATGCCAGAGAAGACTGGCCTTTACCCTAAAGACAAGAGCAAGATATTTAAGAGTTGTAGCAGTTGAACAGTAGGGTTAGATTTGAACTTTACATAGAATACCTCAGGTGTTGTCTGAAAGAGAGACTTAAAAAGCAAGATTCTAGACAAAGCAGCAGCTTCAAAGACAGCCTAGGAAATATAGTAACAAGCTGGGCTGGATGACTGTAGCAGTAACAAAACAGTACAAACAAATTCAGGAAGGAATTTTAAAGTTGACCACATAAGACTTAATAATCTATAAATGAAGATTTATAATATAATTTAATAACCTATAACTGAAATCAGATTTTCTAATCTACATGGCATCTGATTATATAATTTATAGATAAAGATAGAGATAACCTCACAGAATTGTTGGAAAAACTGAATAGTAGTGATTTAACACAGTGTTGCCACAGCATTTGTGATAAATGCATTACTATAAAAAACATGATTTGTTGTAGAATATTTGAACATGTAAAGATGTGTTATATTTGTTTATGCTACAGAATATTACTTTAACTATGTAAAAGTGTGTTACATTTGTTGGTACTGCATTTGCTTAATTATGTAAACATGTGTAGCATTTGTTTCACCTTGCCTGCCTAAGGCACCTGATTGAGCTAATAAAAAGCTGAACAGCCAAAAGATAGGCAGAAGAGAAATCAGCAGGACTAGTAGGCAGAGAGAACAAATAGGAGAAGAAATCTAGGCTTGAGAGGAGCAAGAGAGAGAAGAACGAATGAAAAGAACAGGGAGAAAAAGGGCCAGCCAGGCAGCCACCAATCAGCCAACACAGAGTAGGACATACAGAAAGACAGGTAAAAAGCCCCAAGGCAAAATATAGATAAAGAGAAACAGATTAAAGTAAGAGCTAAGACAAGGTATTATAAGATAATAGCATTCATAACTAATAATAAGTCTCTGTGTCATGATTTGGGAGCTTGTTGGTGGCCCAAAAGAAAAAGCCTGGTAAAAAAACATAAATCCACATCAGAGGAATTTCAGAAAAGTGCCACATTTTGAGTTTACATGACTGTATAAACAGTAGCAACACTCACTGAAATATAAAGACATAATTTTACACAGCAAGAGAAGGCTTCGTTTTTAAATAATTAGTGCGAGCTAGTTCAGGAGACTAGAGATAATGCTGAAATATGGAGAGAGAGACAATATGTACAGTGTGAAACACACAAGATATAATGAGAAGGGGAAACCCTATGAAGGAGAATCAGAAAAGATGAGATCAGAACTCCAAGGAAACGCTTTCTAACAGTGAAACAGCAACACTACCAAGTGCAAGATAAATTAAGACAGTGGGGACAATATGCCCACTAAGTTTAACAACATCAGAATGATCTATACAATAGTGAAAAGCCAATTAACAAATACTGTAAAGTTAAATGCCGGCTGTTTACATCGGGCTTCGTTACTTCACACTATAATGATAGTATCTGTCTAAAATATCATGGGGAAGCATGCAAACATTATGGACACAGTAAAGCATTTTATGTATATGATAGACACACGGAGGAAATAATCCCAAACATAATTACCAGGCTAATTTAACAGTTTCAAGAAACTAAAATTTATCTTTGCAAAACAGTGTAAGACAACTTGAAAGAATTAAAATAAATGCATATATGCAGCACGTATACTGAAACTGAAATGATATAGTTGATATAGAAACTGCAAGATTTATGTTCTGCTATCTTAATTTGTCTATCTTTCTATACATTCTAAAATGCCCGATCTTCTGAACATTTCCTCAAACAAACAAAAATTCTTGTTCCATGAAGCATAGTCTATAGTCTGTCGAAATCTTTAAGGAAAAAAAAACAATAGTAACAAAACAATTCCTACATATGCCACCAATTAAAAAAGAAGAGTTATTTAAATTTAAATTTTATAAATGTGCCTATAGGAAAAGACTTCCTGAATAGAATACAGATAACATAGCCAATAAGAACAACAATTAATAAATGGACCTCATGATGCTGCAAAGCTTCTTTACAGCAGAGACACCATCATTTGTACAAAAGGACAGGCCACAAAACAAGAAAAGACTTTTTACCAATTATACATATGATAAATGGCTAATACATCAAATACATAAAAAATTTAAAAAACTGGACATAAAACAATTCAATTTTAAAAACTGGGTACAGATCTAAGCCAAGAGTTCTCAAAAGAAGAAACAGAAAAATGGCTGAAAGCCATGTAAAGAAATTTTCAACATCTTTGTTTATCAGGGACATGCACATCAAAATTACTTTGAGATTTCTTCTTATACCAGTCAGAATGGCCAAGATCAAATAAATAAATGACAACTCATCTTGCAAGAATGTGTAGTAATGGAAACACTCATCCATTGTGGTATGTGTACAAACTAGTATAGCCACTGTGAACATCAGTGTGGTATTTCATCTACCTCAAGATCCAGCTGTAGCATTCCTAAAAATAGATCGAGAACTTTACATCTGACTACAGAGTCACTTTCTCAACCATTGCTGCTCTATTTATAATAGACAGAAATTGGAAATAGTCTAGATGTTCATCACCAGATGAACAGATAGAGAAAATGTGGTACATTTATACAATGCAATATCACTCAACTGTTAAAAATCATGAAATTCACAGGAAAATGGATGAAGCTAGAAAAAAAATCATCCTGAGTAAGGTAACCCTGACCCCAAAAGACAAACATGGTGTGTGTTTACTTATTTGTGGAAGTTAGCTGTTAAGTTTTCAGTAAACAGGCTACAATCTGTATAACAACCAAGTTTAGGTACAGAGTAAGGGACTGGGCAGAGCATCTCCCTAGAAAGGGGAAATAGAATAGACAGTTATGGATGTGTGGGGTAACTGAAATGGGAGGATCAAACAGAGTGATGGAGGAAGTGGAAGGGATGGAAGGGGATATAACAGTGGCTTTCAACCTGTAGGTCGTGACCCTTTATGGGGGTCATATATCTGATATCCTATATATCAGATATTTATATTACAATTAATAACAGTACTAAAATTACAGTTATGAAGCAGGAACAAAATGATTTTATGGTGGGGAGTCACCATGACATGAGGAATTGGATGAAAGTGTCACAGCTTTAGGGGCATTGAGAACCACTGAAATACAGGGAGGGGTAGCTAAACTAAGGACCCTTTTAGAAGTCATACAGAAATCTAATACAAATCTTTTTGTAGCTATGTCAAATAATGGGAGAGACAAAGCCCCATCTAGACCTCTCTCACCATCAAATGGAGTCTCCTCCCGGTGCCAGAAATAGGGTAATTAAGTTGTTGGTCTAAGGGACCCCATGGAAACCCCCAAACAACCCAGGCTATTTCCAAGGCTATGGGTTGCTTTCCACAAACTGATGGTAAGGCAGGTCTTTTTGGTATTTTCACAGTATAAATTCTCAATTTGTTCTGATAGTTAAGTCTTTAATCCACCTATAAAAGTTTAAAAATTATTTTTACTATTTTGTTATACATACATCCTGCTATTTCTTCTATTTTAAGACAATTATTGTCATAATATAACTTCTATAAATATCTTTGTTTCTGATTTCTCTACTGTTCATGTAGATTGCTTCTCTCTTCTTATGCCATGTTATGGTGATTTTACATTACAACTGCTATAAATAAGTAAGTTGAAATGCCAGTTGCATTAACAAATATATATGAAATTTTACTGTTTTTCCTTAAATTTGACTGGGATCATCTTGTTGTTTTATTTTTATACATTAATTTTAGAATTAGTTTGTAAAATTCTATTAGAAATTGGAAAATGAAAATTCTTGTTGAAATTGTTCTGAGTTATGTTAATTTTGAGAGCTCTGTGTACTGTTGAGACTCTGCTTACATGAGCACAGCTTTGGCTCTCAGTGCACCAGATTGCTCTCCACTGCCTCTCACTGCTGATGGTAACTCTCTCACCTTATTCCTCTTCATTCCTCAATGAATGCTGCTCAAACTCCATTATAATTTGGCAAATATGTATTTAAGCCAATTGCTAAGACAGACTGGTCACTGGCACCCTCTCTCCAGAAAAGCTTCTACTCCATTTTTCTCAGCTATGGATCTTGCGTGTATACTTTACACCTTGATATTATAAATAACTAAATTACAGTAATCCTGTCAGTAACAATTTACTAAACAATATTCTAACTCCACAACTTCTATAACTTTGTCATAGTCTCCAATAAAGTAAAGTTTATGCTTGTTGTTTAATAGTAATTATTGTGGTTAATTTTTATTTCAAAAACAGCCAATTTTGGATGATATGGTCATTTCAAACGACCTATATTCAATGCCCTTTTCTATCATATTTTCCCAACCCCACACCTTCCACCCCTTTAATATACTCTCTCCCTTAGAACTCTCATTTGTATCCTGAATTGTCTTTATCCTCTTTCAACTTAGTGATATATATTGTTAAAACTGAACCCATGATATAGTCTCAGCTATAACAGACTATCTGGTAGTAAATTTATCTTCCCTTTATATATTATTAGTGAACAGTTGTTTTAGACACTGTCACCAGCAACTCAAGACTGAAACATGAGAGGAAAAAACGAGGTACAGTAAGACCTATGGTTCCTAACATATGCAAACAGAACACACATCCTAAACTATGATGTAAAAAATAAGGGACTTTCACAACATATGGCTGAAGAAACCAAAGTTAGAAGAATAAAGTATTAATTTAGGTGGTAGAGCTAGAATTACAGAACAGAATATTAGAACAGAAACACTGGCGAAGAAAACTGATCCATAAATCTTTAGAGGATTACACTGGGGACCACTCGATGTATGAAAAGTTATATACACACATGGTAAAACTCCAAGAAAATGAACAAATATCATTTACTAGAAAGTAACTTCCAACTAACTAGTCCTAAAGTAGAAGCTATTACACTGTGTAAAAGCACAGCTTTACAGCATGTAAAAGTCACGTTACGACTATGATGAATTAACTGCTCCCATACACATACAGTTACCACAATCAATGAGTTGAAATAGAACATAATACACACCAGGTTGGAAATGGGAACCCCAAAGCTGGAGATCCCTACTAAAGAGTCAGTGAATAGTTTCACTCCTTGGTCTGCCATGAATTTTAAGATACATTGTTCAGAGATACTCAGGTGCAGCACTGACGATCTGAATCATTCAGTAGGTACTTCCAAAGAGTCATGTCTGCACAATAGGGAGATTGCCATCCCTACATCATGCCTCCCTTAACAAAGCTTTAAAGTAAACCTGAAAGTCCAATCAGCTCTACATGTATTAAAAATATCAACAATTTTAATAAGAAAATAATATTCTTTTGAGAATTAGGGTCTTTCTCTCCTACACAAGGCTGACAATAGACTTTATTATTCTTCTTTCTGTATCTAGATAAAATCTATTAGTATGCCCAGATAAAACAGGATTGATGAATAGAGGAAAAATTTCCAAATATAAAAAATGAACTTGTCCTGTTGTGTGATGTTGTTACTAGAGAGCAATTAATTTTTTTATGACTAGAGGCCTGGGGCACTCCATCATAAACTATCTATGTGAAATCTCAAAGTGAAGAAAATAAACAATTCACTCTAGATATGCAAATATCTGAGTAAAAAAGAGGCAATTCCTATAAAGAAATTCAAAGAAAGACACCTCGCTCTCCACCAACAGGAAAGGAGCAGAAACTTTAGACAGCATGCACTGGCTGTCTAAAATATGCATATGCACATCCTTGTCAAATAGCTCCCCTTCACATTTTTCCTAAAGGCAATGCTATAAAAGTATTTCCTACATTAAGATGTTTCCAACAGTACTATTTACAATAACACACAGTAGTCAATATCTATATTCAAGAGTAAGGAGCCAGTCTTGTAGTAAACAGCTATTTGCCATGTTTGTAAGAATTTAATGATAAAATTGTAAGGATGCTTAGATTCTTAAAAGCAAGATACTAAAGTATATTTACAGGACAAATTAATTGTAATCCAAAATAAATGAGCATAGAGAAAATATCCCAACTTAGTATTACCTGTTTCTAACTAGGAAAAATGATGGGGTGTGTATGTGGAGCCGGATGTGTGTGTGTTTCACTTTTCTGCTTTTAAAGATTTTCTACATTCTATATTTACTAAATTGAGGATTGGCTGCTTTTGGAGTCAGAAAAAAGAAAGATAAATTTAGAATATAAAAAAATGCATGAATGAAAACAGCTTTAAAAACCCAGGCATATCATTTTTATTTTCTCTTATTGGCTAAAATTTTATCATAAGTATTTAAATAGAAAAATTTGCTTTTACCTCACACAAGTGTTCTGTTGCATCAATAATGCATTTCTACATCAGAATATTTAATATCAGTTTTTCAGAGAGAAAATTACTTTTTCATAAAGGTACCAGGACATTTAGTTTCCATCAACTCTTGCAAATATACTGTTTAGCAACTACTTTCGGAGGGCTAATATATCAGTCCTGTGATACAGCAGTGCATGTCCCAAGCTTTTATCTCTTCCTAAAAACATCAAGGAAAATAACCCAGAGCTAGTCCTGCATGTACAGTACATTTGATCCTTCGATTTTTAACATTCATTTAATGGAGTCTGCCTGTGATGACTAATATTTCCTTGTCCGCTAGTACCAACCACTAAATAAGGTTTTTGATAAGATTACATTTGTGCATCTCTCGTCTTAACGGAAATTGGAGAGATATGGGAAAAGATTACAGGAAGAGACATTATAAAAGCAGATCTCACAAGTCAAACTTAATAGCAAAACCATTCTCTTCATTTAGGCAGCCATGAAAACAAATATCCTGTGAGCTAAGGACATACTTTCTATCTTTCTATTAGATCTTTAAGCCTTGAAACAGATTTCCATAACTTTAAAATGTGGTTAGAGCTGATGAGACAGTGGCCACAGAAAGATGATGAAGCACAAGGCAGAAAACTAGATGAACACATCTAAGGTTCTGGGGTGTACAAGCATAGGATAGTATTGCTTATGTTAGTTAGAAGCCAGCGAGACAGATTAAATGTCAGCCATGACAACTCAAAATAAGTGTGCATAAAACATACCCACCTCTCTTATTAAAGAACACTTTAGAGCACATTCATGTTAGAAAAGATCGCCATAAAGGCTATATAATTTAAATATACATCATGAAACAGAATACTACAGCTCTGACATGTCAAACAACAAAATAAATAAAACAGACATTCTGATAAGCAAACTAGAATGGCAAACAAACATATTTAAAATGCATGAGGAACTTTCCCAAAAGTCTGTGTATAACTGAAGGAAGTAATTTCCTCCAAATCTCAAACCAGCGCATCCCCTTCTCCTTTACTTATTAATATAAGCCGTATACAGACAGTCTTCGTGGAGATCAAAGTGAATAAGAAACAAGGGTTGGTCCTAATGTGTCTCAAAATTAAAGAAATCTAAAAAATTAAGAAATGAACTAATATTCAGTTTATTTAACAACAAAATCAAAAAATAAGCAGTCCCTTTTCTAGGAGTTAATGGCTTCTTAGATGCAATAAGCAAGATGAAGGATATATAAACTATATAAGAAAGAAAAGTATAATCCTTTTAATGGACTTGGAAATTCTGGCATATTTCTCCTGCATTTAAGAAAGTGTTTCCCTCCATCCATATAAACTGTCTGCAGAATAGCTGTTTGCTTTTCAGAGGAGTGTATATGTGACAAGCATAACTTACCAACATAAGTTGGCAACAGCAACAGAAGAAGGCGAGAGTGTATGTTCACTTCATAATATCAAGTGATCCTTGCAGTGAGCCCACATAGATATTGGAGAAGTATTTTGAAGACTACTGATTATTTTATGGAATAATCCTAGAGTCAGGTGAATGATTGCACATGGTCAGGAAGGAGAAAGGGTATAATATTGCTATAATAGAAACTGTAAAAGAGACTTGGTCATGTAAGATGGCATAAAAGCAAGAAGCAAAGCTAGGACTTAGGACTGTTGAGGGTGGTAGGGTCTCTGTGTGAGCTTCAGTACTTTTGTCTTTTCCCCCATGTGCTAAAACTCTGAGGTATCACATTTAGTAGTATACAAATATCTTTCCTATACTCAGATCCCACCAGTTACCCTTTAAACTTCAATACAGAGGGCATGTTCCCCACTGCTGTGTTAGTAGTATTACAGAAAATTAAGACAATTGGTTGAAAAATTTAATGGTTGTCCATCCATTCTTCTGCTGAAGCCAGTTTTCCAGAAACAACACAGTGTCAAAGAAGAGCCCAAGTCCCTGAAATCCAGACACTGCCTGGGCCTGAAATATGGGTCAAGTTAGAACTCAGATGGACAAGGAGATGCAAACAGCATTGACTGACTCAAGAGTAGAAACTGAAGAAAAGCATTACTTTCTCCCTGGTGTTGTAGATAAAGACAACCTAGGAGAAGACAGGGTGGAACTTTCCATGGCCAGGCTTCCATATGCTAAAAGAACCACAAAATCACCGTGCATACAAAGTTTTCGCAGTCTGTCTGTAGTTGTCTGAATGGAATAGAATGGCAAAATTGCTTAGAATTAGAGTGCTAGTGTTTACTTCAAGCATATGTATGTTATCAGTCCATTTTAATAAATAATCTCTCATGAAAAACAAGTTTCCAAAAGGATTATAAATCATTAGCAGTTAGAAAGTAAAGTTAAAGAAATCAAGATTAAAAGGGATTAATATATTCATAAAATTTAAACATGACAAAGAAAACACAAGGTTTCCCAGAATCACTAGATGATACTGTGTTTTGATTTCCCAGGCATACCAACTTTAGGGAAGATAATCAGTCAGAAGAATTTGATAAAGAGAAGCAGTTTTTTTCTGAGATGGGGCCTATGAGAAAAGTCTTTCTGGGTCTTTGCAAAGATACTGTAACAGCATATTAGACATGGAGAACAAGGCACTTCCAATGTTTCCTTAAAGCATGCCACAAGGAAGATTCACATATAAGGATTAAACAGTAAACAACATACTTTTTCTTAGATACGAGTTTGCATTAATGAATTCCCATCAGGAATTCTTTACCCATTCCTCATTATCTCTTGAAACAAAAGTATATCTAGCCTTGCTATAGATATAAAAACAATATAATCTACTACAGCCCAAGTTTAACACCTGTTAAAGAAAACAATGTTCTCTTTGAAGATCACACTAGATAGCCACCATTTACCTCACCTGTGATTCTTTCACATTTTCAACAGTAAAGTTGAACCAGACCCGGAAGCGAGGATTACAGGTATCAGGCCTAATGAACAGATCATACTCAAACTCAGAGACTTGCTCAACCCGGCCAAGGTTACCTATGACAAAACATAAGAGAACTGTGTTTTAAAAGAAGTTCATGCATCTCAACAATATTCTGAACTCTGATACTAGTACTAATCTTCATTTAGCACTGTTAGATGTAAATAGCCATAGGCTTAATGCTACCAACTCTAAGTGCAGCCCAAAGTAAGACTTTCAGCTAGTTCAGGTTGGAGTACACGATCTCTGCCTGGCTCTTATGATATAGATCCTTGGTGCAACAAACAATATTTGGTTATAAAGACTGTAGTGTGGCTTCAAACAACTGAGGAATGAAACATAAGCTACAGATTCCCAGTTAGAAAAGGATGAGGATAGAATATATACTACTTCTAACATGCTGAACCCTCTTTAATCTTCACAACATGGCTACGTAGTTTGTGTGGTAAATTGCTAAAATAAAGTCAGGATGACTAGACATGGCTTCAGATAAATGAATGAGAAGTTGGTATTGTGTTGATCTTAAGGAAAATAGTAATATCTTACTTAAAATGAGTTCTAGAGTGCCTGTCTCTAGATAAGTGGTTTTCAAACTTCCTGATGCTGCAACCCTTTAATACAGTTCCTCATGTTTGTGGTGACTTCATAACTGTAAATTTGCTACTGTTGTGAATCATAATGTAAATAACTGATATGCAGAATATCTAGATGACACGTGACCCCTATGAAAGGGTCATTTGACACTCAAAAGGGTTGTGACCCATAGATTGAGAACTGTTGCTCTAGAGGAATGCTTAGGAATAAACCTTCAACTTATATGTACCAAAGTTTTAACTACGTCTTTTCAAAATTCTGTTGACATGTCACTAATTCTTTTCTGAATATGGATTATACTATAATTGATGGAAAACTAGCCAAGGACCTATAAACCTGGATTCTACTTCACTTCATTCCAATGGTATGATGATAGATAAGTTGTTTACCTTCTCATAGCCTTATGAAAATGCTGAATTATATAATCACAAAGTTCTTTCAGCTGCCTATTTCTAGCAATGAGCAGGCAGTGACCCAAGACAGTAACTCCACAGATACAACAATTAACTTTTTCTTGCTTTTATCTGCTCTATTAAAATTTAATCTGAGAAAACAATTTATTTCCCCTCCCAGAACATAACAGTACCTTTATTTTAGTACATTCACATTGAAAACCTTACATTGATGAGGAAGCACATATAAGAACTAATCAAGACCAAAGACTTGCCTCTTAATTTTTCTTTCAATTATATTCACAGTCCTAAGGAGATTCCTTATATGAAACTAGGTCATTGAATTAGTATCATCAAAAATATTTATTAAGATACATTTTATGAGAGTCAGAGTATTTATTACACAATGAAACTAAATAAGAGTCAGATAACTTAGATTGGTTTTAAATTTTCTGAAAATTTAAAACATTGAAAATTCATTTAAAAATACAACAGACTTTTTATAATTATAAAGTAAAGAATATGAGACTGAGTAGATGGCTCAGTATGTAAGAGCGCTTGGTACCAAGGCTAACAATGTGTGTAGGATCCCCAAACACAAACAGTAAAAGGAGAGCACCAACTCCTTCAGTGGTTCTCTGATTCCACATGAGCACTCTGGTTTGCGTCTACCAATACACGCATACACAAAATAAATAAATATAATATTGGAAAGGTCACATAAATTGAAACATAAGCATTTATTCCTACATTAAAGGAGAAAATACAAATTTTAAGCACTATGCAATTAAGACAGAAGTTAATTTTAGCAGAAAATTAATAATTCTAAGTTTAGCTGTATGATATAGACATCCTGAAGGTTAAGTATGTCAATCAATTTAATCCTCAGAACATGTCCCACAAATGAGGTACTTATGCTGTCCCATTATACATATGAGAAAAACAAGGAATAATGAACTAAAACAGCTCCAAAGTTATGTAGTAAGTAAAGTATGTAGCATTGCAAGTGATGTGAATGCAATTAGCACATCTCTAACCACCAGTGATCAGACTGTACAACTGTGCACCTAATAGACTAGCACAGGCATCACAGAGATATGAATGGAAGCAGACTGTAAATCATTGTTCTTGATACCTATGCCATTATTAAAACAACAAAACTTAAAGGAGTCATTGCACACTTCAACCTTTCTATTCTAAAATTATGTATCAATGCTTAATCTAATATTCAAAAGAAAGCATATATTCAGTCTGTTTTAATAGTTGGACAGTACACATGGATTTCAGTAAGAAGAAATCTCTATATTGCTACTATGTGCAGTTTTTAATGATAATATATAACTGCAAAAAATGTAAAGTTTAAAAGTAATTTTACTCATATTATTAAATCTTCACCTTGACTCAATGATGATGAACCTGAAACCTGCAAGCACTTAACGCCTATCTAAATTCAGACTTTAAAACATCTGGAAGGACTCTGAAATAAAGATTTCTGACTATATTGTTCTGTTCTTTGTATTACACTATAACTATATATCCATTTTTTACTTAAATACTTCAACTATGTATCATATCATAGACTTAAGGAAAAAGGTATTTTAAAATATACTAGCAATGTTTTTATCTGTTCAAATGAAAGACAAGGGAAAAAAAGAAACAAAATCTAAACCATGATGGACAAATAGGGAAATACACATAGTATACAGATTTTAGCCCAAATATACCATTAACCTTGTAAAATGTAAAACGATTAAATATTCAAATATACAAAATATATAAACCTTGCTTACATTAAGCTAAGCAAAATAATCTAGAAACAGAAAGAAAATGCTATATGATACTATTACTCTACAGAATATTGAAAGTAAGTCAAATTTGTATAGGTATACTTAGATCAGGCATGGCAGTCATTAAGAAAGATTACTAGAACTGAACAAGAATATTTCATGTAAAAAATAATTCCTTACATTCACAATTGCCTCAAAAAATAAAATACTTTAGAAAAAAACTAAAAGAATTGTAATAACTTTGCAATGAAAATTTTGAAACATTGAATAAATAAATAGAAGATACTACAAAATAGAAAGACCATCCATGGTCATCACATATCAGCATAATTAATACTGTAAAAATAGTTATGCTACAGAAAGAAATCTGCAGATTCAATACTAACCCCATCAAAGAAAAGTACTTTAACAAAAAAAACTGATATTCTTTCATAATGAAAATCCTGGGAATCTAGGAAGTTAAGGGACATAGCTCAACAGACTATACTACAAGCTTACAGCCAGTAACATGGTTAATGAAGAAAAGATCACAGCATCTCCAGTAAAATAATGTCCACTCTTTCCATTCATGTTCAAAATAGTGCAAAATGTTTTAGATAAGGCTTTAAGAAATGGAGATGAAAATAAGAAAAGAATAAATCCAAGTATGTTTATTTGATTCTGTATATAAAAAAAAAAAAAACCTTAAAGCCCCACTGTAAAACTCCTGTCTCATAAACATGTTGAGCAAAACAGGAAGGTACAAAATTAACATAGAAAATCAGTAGCCTTCCCATGAACCATAACAAACATAGCCAAAAAGAAAGGAAAAGAAAAAATAGAGGAAACATTTTACAATAGCATCAAAATAAAATAAAAACTTTGGAATAAATCTAATCAAGGAAATAAAAGACTTGGGAAAATAAAACACCATAAAAGAAACTGAAGATAATACCAGAGGCTGGAAACTCATACTCATGGATTGGTTAAATTAATATTGTGAAAATGGAATCAATCAAATGCCCTTCAACTGCTGAATGGATAATGAAAAATAGTACTATAAACAATGCAAAATTATTCAATTGTAAAGGAAAATGAAATCATGAACTTTGTGGGTAAATGGTTGGAACTAGAAAATACTATACTGAGTGAAATAGCATAGATCCAAAACGGCAAGTGACACACTTTCTCTATTTGTGGATGGTAGCTCAACAGCCCACATGCTAGACACTTGTTCAACCAAGCTCATTGCCGCTATTCACAATAGCCAGAAAGTGAAAACAATCTAAATGTTTTTCCAATGATGGAGGGAAAATGCAATGGGGGACATATATTCAGTGTCATTTTAGTCAGCTGTAAAGAAAAGTGAAACCATGAACTGTGCAGGTAAATGGATGGAACTAGAAAAGATCATGTGGAGTGAGCTAACTGAGATCCAGAAAGATAAGCACTCCATACTATCTCCCATATGTGGATGCTAGCTTTGAATCATACATTATTTTAAGCTGAAGTACCCACAGAAGTCAGGGCACTAGAAAGGGACTGTAGTGGGATAGG
The DNA here is from genome assembly GCA_004026605.1 of Ondatra zibethicus. Lineage (NCBI taxonomy): Eukaryota > Metazoa > Chordata > Mammalia > Rodentia > Cricetidae > Ondatra > Ondatra zibethicus. The sequence goes on along the minus strand of PVIU01026516.1, from coordinate 2,756 downwards.
CAGGATGATAAGGGGACAGGGATAGTATGCTGATGTTATAAAGGGGGGAAGGTAAATAGAGGAGCAGAAAGGGTCAAAGGTGAGGAACAGGAGGGCAAGGTAGAATAGGGAGTGTGGGAAGGAATAACACTAAAGAATTTGAAAAACAGCCATACATAGACTTACTACTGTTGAAGTACAAGATCAAGCCAGCCAAACTCCCAGCACGGATAAGGGGGGTTCTGGTGAAATCCCACTCCTAGATAAGAAGCTATTAGCAATTGATGGCTTCTAGTGCAGGAGATTAAGTTTTCTTCAAGGAGGCAACTCTTAAGGGTCCACCCATACTCCAGTAGATATCCCTTACCCATCCACATATAAACAGCACTAAATGGACTCACTGGGTTTTTAAAAGAATAAGTAAAGTTGGAAGGTGAAAGCGGTGTGTGGAGGGTGATGGTAAAGCACTAGAAGGGAGGGACAGGACGGAGTAAATTTAATTAAAACACAGTAAGTTTTATATATAAAATTCTCATATTAATAAATAATATAAAACTCTGTAAGAATAAGGCCAAAAGTAATACCGACCCAACAATGTATATATCCAAATACAGCTAAACCACATATATTGCATTCATATAATAAAAACAACGTCATATGAACATAGGAGCCAAGATAAGTGAAAAGTATTGCAGTGAGCTAAATAAATTAACCCTAGGTGGGGTGGCAAGACTTGCAGAGTTTAATGTAAGCGTTAAGTTAAGTATGAAGGGTGAGTATTCTTCTACATCTCAAGCATGAGAAGGCAGAACGTTCATCCTTGAAAAGAACTCAGAATAAAGAGCCAAGAAGGAAGGACAGGATAGAGAACTGTCAGTCATTTTGGTCAGGTTCCAGCAACACAAGGAATGCTGCAAAATGAACCCAAAAGGAAGATGAAGGTAAAGAAATAAGGAGAAACTACAAGATTATTTTTAATATTCAAACTTTAAAAGATTTTTGTCATGGCAGTATAAACAAGGAATTCATAATCTGAAAATATAGCAATAACATATGCATAAACATAATGAAATGGTTAAACAGCAACTGACAGAACTCTAGTGAAGCAGTGAGAGGAAAGAGTTAATTCCAGAGATTGAATCTACACGGATTTGAAAAGGGAAAACTCTTGTTCCCAATGGATAATTTTATTAAAATATTTTATTCACTTTCAATGGGAAGAAAAGGTAAGCCAGCCATCTGGTTCTCTGGCTCTTAGAGTCTTTCTGGTGTCTTTTGTGTATTTTTTCCCCTAAGTCTCAAGTCTATGAAGCTGGGTAGCCACTAACAATTAACAAAACAGAAATAGACTTTTTTTTTTTTTTAAAAATCCTTTTAGAACTTGAAGGGCAAATGATTAATTGGAAGATTTGAACTATCAGAGATGAGTATACTGATAATCAGCAAGAAAGTGAATGAAATCTGAGGATAATATTTAACAGAATCATTCTTAATCTGAAGAAGTTTTATGTTCATAATTTTGCACATTTCATAACTTCATATAAACTTCACTCCACACAAAACCTAACATACTGTCAGCCACAGACTTCCTTGGCATTGAGAATGGAGAAAGCTGGCAGTGTGACTCCTATAAGTGAGGGCTGTTTCTATTTTTGCAGAAATGGATGCTCTAAGTAACCTAACAAAGTGATTTCCTTGAAATACATACTGAGTGCTATTAATCAATAAACACTGAATAGAGGATGAATAATTGATGTTCTAGATCTAATTATGAAATGACTAAAAATAAAGATTTGAAGGTTAAATGTTATTTTAAAGTCATTCTTCCTCAAAAATCAAAAGTACATCTGCAAAATATTTGTCAGTGCATGCACTAATGATTGGAATGGTCTGAACACCTGGTTATATCATTGATTATATTTGTGACCTTGAGCCTAACTCTGTCTCTGCAAAGATTCCCACATCAACTTCTGTCCCTTTTCAGATAATTTTCTCTTTCTGGCTCCATAATAACAAACATGGAATTGTTCTTCGTGACTCTTAGAGCTAATTTCATCAACCCTTCTGCTTTAGATTATTCCAAATTGCATTCAGCTGCCTTCCTTGGTTTTCCCACCACCAAAAGCATAAAATGCAAAATCACCCTACTACAAAAGTCAAAAGTCTGACACTAACCTGTGTAAGTTTATGTATTATTCAATCTTCTATTTTCATACAGTTTTATTTGTTTCTTCAAACATTTATTGTCTTGGCATATTTATTCAAAGATTTTCCACAGTAGGAGTCCTCTTAAATGCTCTGTCTGATCATTAAAGCCTTGTTCACTACTACCTCTTGCAAGATGACTTCCAGAATTAACCTTTCCATTATGCTCTCATATTTCTTCTGCTACTCTTTGATTGATAACGTCCATCACATGACTCACAAGACAAAGCGATTGAGGACTGCATCAATGAGTCAGAAAGCCCGGTGTTAAGCCTTTGCTCTACTGCTTACCAAGCTGTGGAATTTTGAACAGGTTAATTAACTTCTGGGAAACTTAGCTTCCTTTTACGGAGAAAACCATGTGCACAGTGGCTTCTTTTTTTTTTTTTTTTTAATTTTGAACCATCTTTATTAACCAATAGTAATAAAACATATTCACAGCATGCAGAGGGGAATCCCACATCAATTCTTTTTTTTTTTCCATACATTGTTTTGTTTTATTTTTTCCATTCAAGAACATAATTAAAGATAAAAAAAAAATTTTTTCCTTTCTTCCCCTTCTCCCGGTCCCC
>PVIU01026515.1:0-21823 GCA_004026605.1 Ondatra zibethicus | reverse complement strand
TAATTTTCTGAGAAATCGCCACACTGACATCCATAGGGGTTGTACCAGCTTGCATTCCCACCAGCAATGCAGAAGTGTTCCCTTTTCCCCACAACCTCTCCAGCATAAGTTGTCATCAGTGTTTTTGATCTTGGCCATTCTTACAGGTGTAAGATGGAATCTCAGAGTTGTTTTGATTTGCATTTCTCTGATGACTAAGTATGTTGAGCATTTCCTTAAGTGTCTTTCAGCCATTTTAGATTCCTCTGTTGAGAGTTCTCTGTTTAGGTCTGTGCTCCATTTTTTTATTGGATTATGTGTTCTTTTGTTGTCCAATTTCTTGAGTTCCTTGTATATTTTGGAGATCAGACCTCTGTCTGATGTGGGGTTAGTGAAGATCTTTTCCCATTCTGTAGGCTGTCGTTTTATCTTGTTGACCGTATCCTTTGCTTTACAGAAGCTTTTCAGTTTCAGGAGGTCCCATTTATTAATTGTTTCTCTCAGTGTCTGTGCTGCTGAGGTTCTATTTAGGAAGTGGTTCCCTGTGCCAATGTGTTCAAGTGTACTTCCCACTTTCTCTTCTATAAGGTTCAGTGTGGCTGGCTTTATGTTGAGGTCTTAGATCCATTTGGATTTGAGTTTTGTACATGGTGATAGATAGGGGTCTACTTTCATTTTTCTACATGTTTATATCCAGTTATGCCAGCACCACTTGTTGAATATGCTTTCTTTTTTCCATTTGATATTTTTTTGCTTCTTTATCAAATATCAGGTGTTTGAAGATGTGTGGATTGATATCCGGGTCTTCTATTCGGTTCTATTGGTCCTCCTGTCTGTTCTTATGCCAGTACCAGGCTGTTTTCAGTACTGTAGCTCTGTAGTATAGTTTGAAGTCAGAGATTGTGATGCCTCTAGATCTTCTTTTGTTGCCCAGGATTGTTTTGGCTATCCTGGGTTTTTTGCTTTTCCAAATAAAGTTGAGTACTGTTCTTTCGAGGTCTTTAAAGAATTTTGTTGGGATTTTGATGGGCATTGCATTGAATCTGTAGCCACCAGTGCTTTTAACCAACTCTCCAGCCCTTCCCTTTATTATGCTCTAGAAATTTGCTGAGTAGATCTTATGTGTGTCCCTACTGTGGTAACTAGAGAGATATGCCTCTGCAAATGACCTTACCTGTAGGAATCAATTCACCACACACACATCGAAGCACCACAATATACAGTTGAAATATATACAATTACAATTCTTTAAATAAGTGAATTTGTATGTAATATACCCTTTATTTGACATAGAGTGACTCCTTAACATATATTAGCACTTTCTTCATTACCGTTGCTCATATTTTCTCTTAACTGAACTTTATTCAAATATTTATTCACATATAAAAGGTTTGTGTTTTTGTTTTTTCAAGATAAAGTTTCTCTGTGTGGTCCTGGCTGTTCTTGAACTCAGTGACCACTTGCCTCTGCCTCCTGAGTGCTGAAATTAAAGGCCTCCTTGAAATGTATGTTTTCTTAATGTACAACATTCATTTATGGCATCCCAACAACCCTCCAAGTTTTAACTCATTCTAGCATCAACATTAAGGGCTAATTCCAAAGACTCATCTATTGTCTAAGTCAGGTAAGGGAGAGGCCCAAGGTATGGTTGAAATGGAGACAAATTCTCTGTGAACCTGAGAAGTCATATATGTTATGTGTTTAAAATTTACAGTTGTGGTGGTGCACGGCTTTAATCCCAGCACTGGGGAGGCAGAGACAGGCAGATCTCTGTGAGTTCGAGGCCAGACTTGTCTACAGAGTGAGTTCTAGGACAGCCAGGGCTACACCCAGAAATGCTGTCTCAACAAACAAATAAGCGTGGGCGCATATGCACATGTGCTCAGAAAAGCCAAAGACTAGAAGAACAAAGCTGTAAGGGTTATTGATATTATTCAGTGGGGGAAGAACACTTGCCACATAAACCTGAAGACCAGAGTTTGATGCCTGAAATCCATGGTTTTTTTGTTTTGTTTTGTTTTGTTTTAAGCTGAGTATGGTACCTTGAATCTGTTATCCCAGCGCTCTTACAGCAAGATGGGAGGTGGAGACAGGAGAATCTCCTGGAAGCTCATATGCCCATTGGACTAGAGTGTGTAGCATGGTAGCAACGGCAACAGAAACCCTGTCTCCTAAAGGTAGAAGGAGAGAACCAGCTCCTGAAAGTTGTCCTGTGACTGCCCACTCATGCCATGTGCAAAAAAATAATGAAAAAATTAAAGTCCAGGTGGTGGTGGCGCATACCTTTAATTCCAACACTCAGAAGGCAGAAGCAGATGGATCTCTGTGAGTTTGAGGCCAGTCTACAGAGCAAGTTCCAGGACAGCTAGGGCTGTTACACAGAGAAACTCTGTCTCAAAAAAACCAAAAAAGAGAGAGAGAGGGAGAGAGGGGGAGAGAGAGAGAAAGAGAGAGAAGAAAAATCAAACAAATAAATGAAAAACACAACTGTGAGGCAGACATTAGGTAGACATACCTATTCCAAATGTCAGGAATAGGACAGAGGGGATAATTTGTCCCAAATAAGTCTCAAACATGATAGGGCAATATTTATTCAATTTCTTTCACTTCATGTGCATGCATGCATGTGTGTAGTGCATGTGTGTGTCTGTGCTATGTATTTCATTAGGATCAGAGTCCTGGGTGAGGGTATTGCTTGGAAAATGGACTCTCTACCATTAGATCCAGAGAATTTCTCTCCCTTTACCACCGACCACCTGCTAACTGCTTATAGATCTTCAGGGAAGGGCAAGGTGCTATGAGTCCCTCCCAACAGGAGGGTTCTGTTTGTTTGTTTGATACACGGTCTCACTTTGCAGTCCTGACTGGCCTGGAATTCATTACGTAGATCAGGCTGGTCTCTAATTCACAGAGATTCACTTGCCTTTGCTTCTGAGTGATGAGGTTAAAGGTGTGCTACCACACTCAACAGATTTCTCTAAGAGGGAATCCCAAGGTCCAGATGTCATAGGTGTCCCTCTCTCTCTTTATAAATATATTTTCAAATTTTTACTGTTATTTATGTATGCAGGTGGCTGGTTGTGGAGGATGCCAAAAAGAGGGTGTGAGATCCCCTGGAGCGAGAGTTACAGGCAGCTGTGTAGGTGCTGGGAACTGAGCAGGAGTAAGCAATCCTAACCACCGAGCTGTCTCCAGCCCCACCCCAACCGGGGGAAATGCGTTTATCTTAAGACTCAAGAACAAAGGTTGGGTCCAAATCCTACGTTCCAGACACGCGGCGTAGAGTTTTAGTTCACAGAGGTCTAGGCAGGGCTCACTGGGAACAGCTCCCCCAGCAATTCCTTGCCAGTTGGAACCAGGTACCTGTACCTCTCCCAGGCTCTTGATGAACACTGGTGGCTCGATAGTTCTGGGGTTATATAGGGGAGAGCTACTTCCATAGCTCTTTGGGGGCACTGCTCTAGTTGGGGCTTATTCTGTGGGCAAATGGCCCTGGGCTCTGGTTACAAGGCCATGGCTTTACTAAGCACTACGCCGGTAGGGACTTTACAACAGCCTTACTCCAGTTCTCTGCTTGGATCTGAAGGCTCATGAAGGCATTCTTTGAAGTCTAGGTGGAGCTAGCAATGACTCCACAGCTCATGCACATTCTGTGCCTGCAGAGTTGGCACTGCATAGACACTACCAAGGTTTATCTCTTCTAGTGAGACGTTGCTACCCAAGCTGCACCTGAGCCCAGATTGTATCAGCTATCCTCCAATGGCCACACTCTGGCCTCTTGGGTCGGACACTAAGGTGCTATTGAGAGCCTAAATTATCTCTTTTGTTATGGGAATGGAGCCTAAAGGCTACACTCCTTGTAAACAAACATCACCATCTTAGGGACCCTGTGTTCCACTATCTCTAACAAGCCTGGTTAGAATACCACTTATACCTTTGAGGTGTTTTGGATTTAGCACTTCATGAAGTAATTCTACTTTGTGTGACTTAATGTCTTCTAAGCTAGTTTAGTAGTAAATCCTTTAAAATATCAATTCTATTGCTTTGCTTCTTCTACATCACAGGCAACGTAAAGATTGCAAAGTAGGAGAGGGAAGGAAGAAGAAAAACTGGTTTTGAGGCAGAGGCAGGCAGATCTCTGTGAGTTCGAGGCCAGCCTGGTCTACAGAGCGAGTTCCAGGACAGGCCAAAGCTACAGAGAAACCAAAAACCAAAAACAGCAACAACAAAAAACCAAAAACCAAAACCAAAAACAAACAAACTGGTTTTTGACTTGGTTCAGGCTCTGTTATCTGATTTAGGAAGAACGGGGCTAGGACAGACTCTACCCGTTTATAATAAGGAGAACTGACTATAATATGTAAGGCAAGATTTCTTCTGGTCAGAGTTTTAAAAGTAAATGTACTGAACAATTACTTTGATCAGAACAGTTTAATCCCCACCCCTAACACAAACCAACTGTTGACTATTGTATTGCCAACAAAGCAGTAAAAGCTCCTTTCCTATAAACTCCTGTCTGCTTGTATTTAATGAAACCATAGATTTACTACATGGGTATTCAGAATTTTATAAATATTGAAAATTCTGTCACTGGCTCAGGGACTGGGCTTGTTGACTACAGTGATGTCCCTCCAGCATGCTTCTTCGTTTCCACAGCTTGTTTATGCTTATTCCCACTTTTTTCTTTTTTTCTTTCTTTTTGGTTTTTTCAAGATAGGGTTTCTCTTTAGCTTTGGAGTCTGTCCTGAACTCACTCTGTAGAACAGGCTGGCTTTGAACTCATAGAGATCTACCTGCCTCTGCCTCCCGAGTGCTGGGACTAAAGGCATGCGCCACCACCACCCGGGCCCCAACTTTTTCTTAAATCTAGGTGTCTGAATATTTATTATAAGACAGCGAGTACAGTGATTTCCACTTTTGTAGTTAATGAGATGATCTGGAAAAATAATTCTAATTGGTAAGGCAAGAATGATTACAATGTATTCTTAATTTTTTATCTAGCTTCTTAAATATCTTCTTTTTAAAATTAAAACTTTATTATAAAGAACTTGCAAATAAACCAGGCATGATGGCACATGCCTTTTCCAGCACGTGGGAGGTAGAGGCAGGCAAGACCAGCCTGGTTTACAGAGCGAGTTCCAGGACAGTCAGGGCTAGGTTACACAGAAACCCTGTCTCAAAAATCCAACAGAATGTGGGGAAAGGGGACAGAAAGAAAAAGAAAAGGAAAAATGAGGCAATTTGTATGACAAGGAAGGGGCAATGACTTTGAAGCTGTCACACAGAAACACACACAGAACTTTTTATTTGACAATGGGCAACAAAGTCTCCTAGGTGGTTCGAGTGGAATGTAGATAACTTTAGATTGTTTGGGGGTGATTTTTCAAGCTGGACAAGGATTTCCATCTTCAAAATCTTCAAGATTCAGCAGATCTTCCCCACTTTACATCTGGTCTCAAATTAAGTAGTTTCCATTTGTTTTAGCAGTTTGGTATAGATTTGCTTTCAGGTATGTGAGTTGAGATGATACACCATTGTCTTTAAAAACAAGTTTGGTGTTTTTTTTTTTAATTACAACTTCATTTATGCATGAGGACAGGTGATGGTAAGGTGTTTTTGATCCTTGTTTAATCAGTTGGATTCATGGCATTATCTGTGGAAGAAAGGCTTTTAGTTTTCTTTTTTTCCAGTAATGTCTCCCTTCTACACATCTTTAAAAGGAACCTACCAAGGACTACCAAGTCTTGCTGATTCTTTCTCCAGTGTTTTGAGACAGGGTTTTTCTGCGTAGCCCTGGTTGTCCTGGAACTCACTATATAGACCAGGCTGGACTATGTCTCCCAAGTGCTGGGCACCACCATTACCCAGATGATTCTTTATATTAAAAGCCAGACATCAATATTTCAGTTATTTGAGATGCCTAAGTGAAAATGCATTATGTGGAGCTGGAGAGGGTTGAGCTGCTAAAGATGCTTTCCATCAAATCTGTGTGTAAACATGTATGAGTTCACGTGTCAATGCAGAAAATGTTAAACGTTTAAGTCTCTATTTCCTTCTTCACCTCTGGATGTTGCCTTATGGACTATGGTTTTGGTGCTGTGAACAAGTGAAGGCACTACAGGAACTATAAAATCTTTTTCCTGCAGGGTGGTGGTGGTGCAAGCCTTCAATCCCAGCACTTGGGAGGCAGAGGCAGAAGGATGTTTGTAAGACCAGCCTGGTCTACAGAATGTGTTCAGGATAGCCAGGGCTACACAGAGAAACCCTGTCTTGAAAAATAGAGACAGCTTTTTCCTTCGTGTAAAGTGTAGCTTCAGCTTTTAAGACGAATGGATGATAGAGAAGTCACATTGATTTAATTAGCAAATTTCACTTCTACCTAATGCCAGGCTTAGCTGAGTGCTGATGCCTATAGAGAGGCCAGGGGAGTTGGGTCCCCTGGAGCTGAGATTAGAGGTGATTGTGAGCAACACAGGTTCTGGGGCCCACACTTGGGCTCTCTGCAAGAACAATATGAACTCTTAACTACTGAGCCATCTCTCCAGCCTCATGGCTTTAGTTTTCTATAGGAGAGAGCTTTTCCTTTCCCTTCCATTCTGCGCAGCAAGAATATGGAGAGTGTGGGCCAGTGGGTCTAGTCTGTATACTCAGAACTCTGAGTTCTGGTAAGCCAGAGTCTAAGAGGAGCAGGACGGGGTGGGGGTTGGAGAGTAAGATTCTGCTCAGTCCTTCCTTAGCTCCTAACCCCCTGCTGTGGATTGCCTTTATGATTATAATGCCTCAGGGATTCTGGTTCCAGGAGAGGGATAATGATGCAGTTTAGTGGGATCTGAACATATCCCGCAGGACCCTCCAAACTTGCACTGTCTTAGATCCTCTCAGATCCTTTCAATTCTCTTTCTCTTGATAGCTATTACCCCCAATCCAGTCCCTACCTGTGAAGACATTCATTTGCTCACTGGGGGATCTTGGCTGGACCAGCCTACTGGGGTTTCTCCTTGACCATGTTGTAGAGCCTTGGACTTGGTTAACACAGGAGAGAGAAGGAATATTTTTCTGGGGATGTCTGAGTGAGAAAAGGTACTATACCACCAGGGACAGTCCCTGAGCTGGAGTCCTCCCTTGTGGCCAAGGCACAGTGTGATTCTTGGGAATAGTGACTGCTTGAAGCCCTTCCTTACCCTCAATGATCCTTGCCTGCCTAGGTCATCCTTGGAATGGGATAGGGTGCCTTCTGTATCCCGAATGCTGGGATTACATCATGTTCTGCTTCTGTGGTACTGAGAAATTGAACCAAGGGCTTCATGCATGCAAGGAAAGTACTTTACCAAGTAGGCTACATCCTGATTATCCCTTGACTGTCTATTTAGTTATTGTTTAGATAGGGTCTTACTATATAGCCCTCCGTCTCCTGGAACTTGCTCTATAGACCAGCCTGACCTGTGAAGATACCTGCCTGACTCTCTGAGTACCAGAGTGCTGGGCTTAAAGGCATGCACCGCTACACCTGACTTGCAATGTCTTTAACTTTTTAAAGGCATTTTTAAAAATTTTTTATGAGCATGAGTGCTTTCCTTGTATAGATGTCAGGCTGCAAGGATGCAACATATGACTTCAATAACAATTCAAAGGGCAAGAAAGATACCTGGTGCAGTTCTTTCTACATCTTGTTCAGCTTCTGAGTTCAGATCAGTGAGCATCTCCCTAGAACACAGAGAAAGTATAATCAATTGTCAATAGGCTGACACCAGCAATTTGAAGAGACACAAAAGTCATTCAGGCACACACAAAAATATGACCCATTCATATTGGAACTAAAAAAGGTTGTCTTCCTACTAAAAGGAATGGGGATGTGAAATTTACATTTTTTTTTATTTCAGTGATATAATGTATAACAGAAAAGGCCAAAGAAAGAACTGGAGGTTTTGATGAAGGTTTCATTAGAGCTACTGTTTTTATTGTTTATCAAATAGTAAACAGACCACTGATTTTCCTTAAAAGGGGTGGGGGTGGGGAGTTTGAAAAATTAGCCATGCAAAAGGCAGGCCGGCTATCTCCCTCTACCTTCTTTGAAATAGGCTCAGACTATGTAGCCCTAGCTGGCCTGGAAGCCACTCCGTAGATGAGGCTCTACAGAAGCTCTCCAACAGAAAGCTGAATGTGGTGACACGCAGGTCACAGGTGCAGTCCCTGGCCTAGTGAGGTGGAGGCAGGGCTAACTGGAGCTCAAGGTCAGCCTCTGTCCCACCAGAGCTTCTGGAGACAGAGGCAAACCAAAGCCACTATGCAAATCAGGCTGTCCTAGAAAACACACAAATTTTCCTGCCACTGCCTCCCAGGTGCTGGGATTAAAGGCATGCACTATCTCACCTATTTCTCCGTTTTAAAGAAAAAAGCTGGACATCAAATGTGTACCTCTGCTAGCACTTGGGGAAAAATCAGTACTAAGAGAACAGAGCATGGAAGGTCTTCTCTAGGATGCTGCTTTAGCGGAAATAGACTTGTGGGCTCGTTTAGTCTTTGAACTTTCTGATTTCCTACAAAAAAGACAGCCATGCTCACAAAAGTAAAATCCTAAATAATTTAATTCCAAAATCATCTGTGAGAAAAGGTACACATAAAATGGAAGAAGTGAAAACAATGGCCTCCATAAAAGCAGCGACAGCATGCTGTGTACAAAAGTTATAAGTACAGACTTCATCGTCTTCTATATTTCTTTCCAGCGGGCACCAAGGATAAGGTTAAGAACAGTTAAAGGAGAGGTGACTCCCATTGTATTTCTCTCCCCCCACCCCCGGATGTCCCACAACCCAAGGACATTTAAGGTTACATACATATACATGGAGGGGTTTGCTTTTATGTTGCCAATGATAACTTTCACCTTATCATCAATGTTGCTGTCACTGTGGCTGGTTCCTTCATCTTCTTCAGCACTTCCCTACCGAGTGATAAAGACACAGGGGAAAGTCAAAAGGAAGTAGACAGAACTTTCAGCCATCAAAGGAGGATTTCTGTCTTAATGTTAATCCTATAGTTGATAGTCTTAAGTGATGAAAATAATGTTGAGACAAAACTTAGTAAACATTTGTACCTTATAACCTGACCATTGCTCCTCTCTTACATCAAGGTACCCATCAATAGGTGACAACCTTGAAAACTTTGGAGAAAATGGGCCTTGGGTACAGTGTTTTTGTAATAATAGATTGTTTGCCCGGTGGTGGTGGTGCATGCCTTTAATCCCAGCACTCAGGAGGCAGAGATAGGTGAATCGCTGGGACTTCGAGGCCAGCCTGGTCTACAAGAGTTACTTTCAGGACAGCCAGAGCTGTTACACAGAGAAACCCTGTCTTAAAAAAAAATAATAGATTGCTCACATTAATGAAAGCACCAGATACCCTGAAGAGACCTGAGTTGGTTCTAGAATATTTTTAGTGGTCTTGGTTGCTGACTATAATCCTCAATTTACTTTTATTACTGCTGACCACTTTTTTTCCTTCAAAATCTCAAAAGGAAATACAAATGTGGTTGCAGTCCCAGCACTGGTGAGGCAGAGGCAGGGCTGAGAGCTCAAGGCCAGCGCTACCAGCCTACTAGCACTCTGGAGGCAAACGCAATTTGTGAGTTTGAGGTCAGCCTGGTCTACCGTAGTGAGTTCTGGGGCAGCCAGTATTCCATAGTGAGTCTTTGTCTCAAAAAAAAAAAAAAAGACAGAGTGAGAGAGATTATATCCATCTAGGCCTCGTTCATCTTAGCTCTCTCGGGCTTTGGCCCTGGCTTCAGGGTAGGCCAGTAGTGCTACCAGAAAAGAATCATTACTTTGGTAGTAAATCCTCAATATTCATGTATTGTATGCTTGCAAATTCACCTATTTACTAAAATTTAGTTGTAACACTTAAAAACAATTCTTTTGGTGCATTTTGGTCATTTCAGATATGCACAGAGAGGCAAAAATTTGTCATCCAACATGTAATTTCCTAGCTGAGGTTTCACGTTGACGCCTTCTTACTTCAGAGCTTTAAGCACATATCCTCTGTACTATCCATCTAATATCACATTTTTCACATTTATGTTCCTTTTGCTGGTATCTGAGCACACAAGACCATGCTGTGATTCTTCCAGAGGACCAAACTTTGATGACAGCACCCACATTAGCTGGCTCATGACCACTTATAGCTCCAGCTCCAGGAGTAGCCAATGCCAAATGCCTTTGGTTTCTGTAGATACCTGCACTCAAGTGCACATATCTGCACACACATGCACATATACACATAATCAAAAATAAAACAAATCTTTAAAATTCTGAAGGCCTAGCCAGACAGTGGTGGCGCACACCTTTAATCCCAGCACTTGGGAGGCAAAGGCAAGTGGATTTCTGTGAGTTCCAGGCCAGTCTGGTCTACAACGTGAGTTTCAGACAGCTAGGACTATTACATAGAGAAACCGTGTTTAGAAAAACAAAAACAAAACAAAACAAAAAAAGTTTGAAGGACTATTTCTGTGGAAGCAGCATTAGATTTGTTATAGCAGTGGTTCAAAGGAGCCGAATTAAAATAAATAGGTTAAAAGTATAGCAAGATAACTCCCTACTAAGCATAAATAGAAATCTGCAATTAATTGCAGAGCTACTCACAAATTTAATGGGATTCCCTAGAAGGTACTTTATCCTCCATCAAGAGAAAATCATGTAATCACATGTTGCAATTCTACAAGCAATTCAAGCACAGTATGATTTACTAGATCAGATGATCTTCCCTAGAATCAAACTCCAGTTTGTAGACACATGAACATATCTAGTGCCTGCCTTTCAAAAGGGAAAAGCACACGGGCATATTTGTTTTTTCCTATTCTTGCTTATAAAAATATCTCCACCAACAGGCAGGGGAAGAACAAGAAAAAGAGAATACTCTCTAAGTAGTTTACTTGTTCAGGCATCCATCCCTGTTTTAAAGCCCTAACAGAAGGATTCTTTTTGTTGTTGTTGTTGTATTTTTGAGACAGGGTTTCTCTGTGTAACAGCTCTAGCTGTCCTGGAACTCCCTTTGTAGACCAGGCTGGCCTTGAACTCACAGAGATCTGCCTGCCTCTGCCTCCCGAGTGCTGGGATTAAAGGGATACACCCCCACACCTGGCAACAGAAGGATTTATGGGATAAAAAATATTGAACGTATTTAATTGATTAGTTAAATACATTTGCAGTGAGGCTCAGTTTTCAGCAGATATCATTATCCTAACACCATATCTATTCTAGCATGTTTAGAATCCACCACCACGCCCTTGCCATTTGATGTGTTTTTCAGGTTCCTACATCTTGGTGTGTTTCTGTCTTCCTTGTCCCACTTACAGCCTGACAAGTGTTGCTATCGTCAATACTGCTGATTTTGTTCTCTTGAAGGATGTCTTGCAAGTGCAGAAATGACTCAGTGTAGCTAGAGAAAAGTATCACAATAGTAAACACACTGGAGTTTTTCACCTCAATACCATATTGCATGCAATTCAATACCAACCCAAGCACTAAAACTAAAGTACAATGTGGTGCTCAAGCCAAATGATTGAATAACTGTGATTGAATTCAGAAAATGCATTGGACAGAATATTGAGGCTGAAGGGTATCACCTAGATTGACTTTTTCATTTTCTAGATTAAGAAAGTGAAAAAGTGAGATGAATCTGTTGACTATACTTTGTTCTACTTTAATTGGCCCCAAATGCTGTTGCAGTTTTAACTGGCTCACTTGTTATTTGTATTTTGCTCTCCACTTTGTTTTTCTTTATGGATTCCCTTTAAAAAGCTTCAGTTTTGGGTTTTTATGCAGTTTGTTCTTGTTTTGGGTTCAGGCCACAATTACTAGCCTCAGTTTGATTCCCAATATTCTTACCAGAAAGAGATTTGTCAGTGGTCACTAGGTGTTTTAGCTCTGCTGAGATTCTGACCCTAGAGCAGCTGCAGTGGAGAATGTGCTTCTGCTCCCGCCCTCTGCTCTCGCCATTAAATACACAGGCCCTGAGACTAAGCTACATCTAAACTGTTTTCTCCTTGAGTTTCTGGGAATTGGGTTATCAGTTCTCTGAGACATTGTAGCTCATTCACTAGCCTTAGCACCAGGAATGGACCTGGCCTTGGAGGGACCCCCAGTGAAAACTGAGTACAGACGAGAACTTGCTACCCACCATGTTCATAATGAGGGCTTCAGAACACCACGAAAAATAAAAATCTAAAGAAACTTTGCAGTCTTACTGTAGTAGCATTAAAAAAAAAAAAAGACACAGCAAGTTACCAGTTTCAGTGACAAAAACCAAAGGCTCTTTTCTCTTGGCAAAAGAAAGTCGGATAAATCCCAGCTAGCTCTCACGTGTCCCGTGCAAGTGTACAAGGTCGTTTGGGAAGTGTCTTCTTGACCACTTCAGTTGGAATTAGCTGCCAACACCAAGATGACAACTGTTGATGCAAGGAAAATGTCGCATAACTTACCCCAGGGATTTGTCCTCTTGCTTTTCCATGTCATCATCGTCATCTGTAAATGAAAAATAAAGTGTGAAAATGCAGATGTAAAGCAAATGGTGGTAGGAAGGAGAGGCAGTGGCTTGAGGGCCTCTTGGGCTTGAACATGCGGAATGATATTGCCAAACCTAAACACAATTGAGATTTTATTAACAGCTTATCGAATAGTTGGATGAGAGGAAGTAATAGTCGCCCATTTTGGAATTGGGGCCTGTAGTACCATTGGACCCTTTAAACTGCCAAGGATATAAAAGAAGAATAAATATTTTAAAAAATTTGTCCTTCACTACTTTTTTAGTGTTTTAAAATTTGTATTTATGTATACCAAGAAAAATATTTTTATTTATTCTCTTGACTCTGAGTAAACTTGGAAAAACCTTTTACACCTAAATTGATGGATGTATTGAGCATACTCAGCACTTTAAGAATCAAGTTAGTTTCTTAAAACAGGTGAAGAAAAATGAGCTGAAAAAGGAGGATGCAACCGGGCAGTGGTGGTGCATGTCTCTGCGGGCCAGCCTGGTCTACAAGAGCTAGTTCCAGGACAGGCTCCAAAGCTACAGAGAAACCCTGTCTCAAAAAAAAAAGAAAAGAAAAGAAAAGAAAGGAAAGGAGAGGAAAAGGAGGATTCTACGCAGAAAGGTACCTGAGCTCATCTGAAGAGCTCCACCCAGAGAAGCACTTTTGTGAGAGCCAATAGGAATACCTGAGCTGCTGCAGCTCATTCCTATGAAGGCTTAACAGTTTGTTAAAACAAAAAAGGCCTACATTGGCAAAACATAAAAAGACCAACATGATAACAACAACAAAGCCAACAAAAATCCCAGGGTGGTTTTAGGGGTGGACTCAGGGTGGAATACTTGCCCAGTGCAGAGGAAGGCATAAGCTTGATTCCCAACCCTGTGAATGAAACAAGGGGGGAGAAAAGGCAGTGAGGATTAAACATATACAGACCTGAATGCAAATAAAACTCGTACTTAATATGTTTAAAGTCAAAGCACTCTGAAGATATCTCCACATCTCTCATTGCATATTCTAGAAGGTACAGAAGCAAGAGTGTGCGGATTTTGCGGCAGGTGAGGTATTATGTCAGAAGGTTAAACCACTTTATTTATTTATTTAGGCATTCTCACTATATCACCCTAACTGGCCTGGTGCTCTCTGTATAGACCAGGCTAGCCTCAAACTAAGAGATCAGCCTGCCTCTGCCTCTCACGTGCTGGGGTTAAAAGTATGTGCCACCACTTCCAGTTTACATTCTGTCTTGTTTGGCTGGTTTTGTTTTTCCAGTACAGGGTTTCTCTGTGTTGCCCTGGCTGTCCTGAAACTTGCTGGCCTCCAACTCAGAGATCCACGCCTGCCTCTGCATCCCGAAAGTTGAGCGCCACCACTACCGCTCGGATCCAGCTCACTGTACTAAGGTGAAAAAGTGAATCCAAAGTGTGTTCAATGTCTCAGATTATAGGGCTTTTGTTGTTGTTGAATGGGTCCCTCAATTTGATCGGGGAGCACTACCAGGTGACTCCCATTCTAGGAGAAAGTAGAACGGGGATGGTTAACTACCAGCTTACACTGGTACGTTCTAATCTCCGTAAAGATGCTCCTTTCCAACAGTCTCCAACTGCAGTTCCACATGGTTTAGGATGTAATGCTGATTGGTTCATTTGTAAAAGTTTGTGTTGTTCATCATTCTGGTTGCCTCCAGTTAAAGGGACTCCCTGACTTAGTTTGACAGTTTGAGAGAAAACTAAGGATTCTAGGATGCCATTACTTAGAAACCAGGGGCGAGGTGGCATGAGAAACAAACAAAAAAACTGGGGAGAGAGGACATGGTTTTCCCTTCGATCCTGGGGAATTTGAACGAAACTCTGAACTCAGGCCCAGAAGGGTCACTTTCCTCCTTTAGGTAGTGCTAAAAAAGAAGGCCTTTACCTTTGTAAAGCCGGCGTTCTTCATCTTCAAATTCTGGGGAATCCATTGTGTGGCATTCTGCTTCGGACGTCTGGGATGTCTGCTCTTCAGACATGGTTGTGGAATTAGGCTTCTGCGTTTGGGAACAGGATGGGGGGGCGCCCGTTGGAGGAGCTGGTACCCAAGTCTAGGTGGCTGCCATGAGGATCTGAGCCAGAGTTTCAGGCTTTCATTGCAGCCTCTCAAATGTGTTTGTGATACGGTGAAGGGTGGGGCTTGGTGGGGTCAGGGTAAGGAGACCAGGCCCCAGGGCCCAGGCCCCAGAGCCGGGGCCAGAGACCAGGAGGTTGGGAATGGGTAGAACCAGAGAATGTCACACCTCTGTAGTATCCTAAAGGCCTACCCTCAGTCAAGGTCTTCGAAAACACTGACAGCTAAGTTCCCTTCAGCTAGGGTGGGGGTATTAAAAGCTCAGAGATGTAGTCAGTATCAATCAGGGTGAGGTGGTAGGTCATATAGGCTTCCTTTTACTGGATCAGGTACCAGAGCTTCCACCTTGCTACCAACTCACCACCTTGGTGCTTGCCCTTACAGACGGGTTTTCTGGCATTGCTTGTACAGGACAGGAGGATGGGTGGGGTCAGTCAGCAGTGGTGTTGGAAGGGTACCGATTGTGGATACTGGACCATGGGAGGTGAGGCCCGGAGGCGAGGAGATAGGCTGGTTGCAGGTAGGAGTTTGTGGAGGTGTAGGATGAGAGAAGGTTGCATGTCTGTGGTACCCTTTACTCCCATCCTCCAAGGGCATAGAAAAAACCTGGCATCTGGGTTCTCCCTCAGCTGGGGCAGAAATGCTAAAAGAATATCTGAGATTAGTTAATGCTGGTGGGCGAGGGGCGGGGGGACAGAGGAGGCACTCTTACACCCTTCCCTTTCACGGTGCCAGATACTGAAATTGAATTCCCTACTTTACAAAAGTCACAGGACCACTGCGGAGCTTGAGTCTCCTGAACAACCAACCAACCGGCACAGAATGTTAGTGGTCCCAGCAGTATGTGAGGAGCACACAAGGTAGGAGTGGGTCTCATGGGTAGTGGGCACGAGGTTGGGATGAGCCATAATGTGTAGGGCTGGTGGCAGGAGCTGCGGGGTTGTGTGGGGCAGAGTGGTAAAACAATGGTAGCGATGTGTGGAGAAGTGGGTCGGGAACTGGGGAATACCACACTTTAGTAGCACCTACCCTAAAGATGCTTCCCCATGAGAGGGCTTAGAACACACTCGCTACTAGGTTTTCCCTCAACTCGCTTGGAAGTAGCAGGAAAATGTCTGTCTGATCTAGCTAATGTTTGGAAGCGGGGTGTCTTCTTTTTAGTGAATCAAATATTGAACTCCCCTACCTTACAAAATTAGCGAGACCTCACTGCAGAATTTGACTCGATATTCCAGCCACTCTGTACTGAGCCTCAGATTTCCAAGCAATCCTTTCGGAGGTCTGGAGGTGGGGGGAAATGAACTTCAGGGTGGGGTGCAGTGCGGTGCAGGTGCGGCCCAGGTCTGCGAGACTGAAAGGTGAGATGGTGTGCTGGAGGAGGGCAGGGTGATGGAAGATGAAACTGTCACACCTCTGTAGCAGGTTAAAGCTTCATCCCCACCCTCTGAGGGATGATGCTAGAGAACACCAGCACAGAGATTTTCCTTCAGCAGCATTACAAGCACTAAAAACGTCTGTGCTCTAGACAATATTTTTTTTTAAGACAAAGTCTCAATATGTAGCCCCCGCCTGATCTAGAACTCCCTATGTAGATCAGACTGTCCCCAAACTCACAGAAATTCATCCTCCCGCCTTTGGCCTCCCTGAGTATTGTCATTAATGGGGCACACTACCACACTACCTTCTAGTTACTATTTTGTGAGGGTCAGTTGTTCCTCAGCTTGTCCTTGTATTGGGTCAGTTAAAGGAAAGCCTTACTTTGTTAAGGTGGCCAGATCTCACTGTGGAGCATGACTCTCTTTCCCAGAGACTTGTGCAGACTTTTAGATTTCCCAGCACAATTGTGGAGCCCAGAAGGTGGGCTCATGGTCATCTGGCTTCAGGGAGGGGGAGTAGTATAGGGGAGGTTAGTATGGGGGAGGTTGGGAGTTTAGGGAGAGAGAATGTCACATTTCCAGTTTCCTTAAGTCCCATCCTCCCATCCTGGAGTACCTAGAAAGTACTGGCTCCTAGATTCTCCCTCAGCTAGAATGGCTGCACAAAGCAAATGTCTGTGATCATCTAGTTACTGTCCGGGAGAAGAAGGATTGGTCCTTTAGTCTTCCATCACTGGGTCAGTCAGCTACTAATTTTACTTCACTCGGGAGCTTGACTTTCTGTCCAAACTCACAGCACAGACCGTTATTTTCCTGTGTGGTACTAGGAGTACACAGAAGGTAGGGTGGGGGTAAGTGGGGGGGAGTCAATTGTGTGTGATGGGGCCAGCTGGGGAACACAGGACTAGAGAATGTCAGGCCTCTAAAGGTATCCTAAAGGCTCACATTCATTGGAGGACCCAGAAAACACCAGCACTTAGTTCTCCCTCAGTTAGACGGGAAGCTCTAAGAAAACATGGCCTATTTCTCTTTTTGTGTGTGTAGGTTGGCTTCTATAGTCCTTCTTTCAAACCAAACCAAATGAAATCACTTAACCTAACCTTAACTTATCTTAACATTTGACTTTGAAGTAGTGCTTGAGGAACACAGAAAGTGGGATTGGGGTGCGGTAGAGGGAGATAGGAGGAATGTGGCTGGGAGTGGGGGAGGTGAGGGTAGCATGGAGGTTCTGGAGTGATAAGGATAGAAAAAGTCACATCTCTCTCACACCCTGAAGGTGGTTGGAGAGCCTAGAAAATACACGTGCCTAAGTTCTCTTTCTTTCTTTCTTTCTTTCTTTCTTTCTTTCTTTCTTTCTTTCTTTCTTTCTTTCTTTCTTTCGAGACAGGGTTTCTCTGTGGCTTTGGTGCCTGTCCTGGAACTAGCTCTTGTAGACCAGGCTGGCCTCAAACTCACAGAGATCCGCCTGCCTCTGCCTCCCGAGTTCTGGGATTAAAGGCGTGCACCACCACCACCCAGCCCTAAGTTCTCTCTCAACTAGGTTGGAATTGTGAAGAAAATATATGGAACCTTCTTAATATTGGGGGAGGGGTCACTTCTATGCTATTCCATTCACTACGGTTTATAACAAACCTCCACACCTTCTAAAGATGCCAAGACTTCACTTTTGACCCCGGCTTTCCTTCCCCATGGACCTGCATAGGCTGTTAGATCTTCAACAACTACCCCTAGAGCAGAGAAGGTGGGCGCAGGTGGGGGTAGGTTGGACGGTGGGATGATAAAGAGGGTGCAGGGGGTGGGTTCAATGAGAGATTGTCACACCATCATAGTACGCTAAAGGCACAGAGAATATCCTACTGTCCCATCATCATTGGAATGCCTTAAAAATGTTGGTGCCTAGTCTCCCCAGCTTGGATGAAAAGCTTCAAAAATATCTGTGATCTAGTCCATACACACATATGTTGGTGGGGAAAGGCCTGTTCCTTGCTCTTCCTTTCACTGGGCTATGGGAGGGAGGTGACCTAGTACTGCCTCTGGCTCAGGTACTGGGGCTCCTAAAGTTCTAACAGAGATCTTACTGACTCTTCCTCCCAACTGACTGGATAGATCATTAGGTTTCCCAGTTAGTGCTTGCCAAGCTCAGAAGGCTTGCTTTGCTCCCTTGGCCTTCTGGCATACAGAATGTGCTCTTAGTGACAGTTTAAAATCAACTCATCCACATTACCTGCTGGCTTTCTGAGGTCTTTCCCCGGGGCAGACATTTCAACAGTTCTCCCGGTTCTAGTTTGCTGTCTATTGACAATAAAACATGAAACAAGCCGGGCGGTGGTGGCGCACGCCTTTAATCCCAGTACTTGGGAGGCAGAGGCAGGCAGATCTCTGTGAGTTCGAGGCCAGCCTGGTGTACAAGAGCTAGTTCCAGGACAGGCTCCAAAAAGCTACAGAGAAACCCTGTCTCGAAAAACCAAAAAAAAAAACAAAAAAAAAAAAAACAAACAAACAAAAAAAAAAAAACCACGAAACAAAAGCAACTTGGGGAGTGTCTCAGCCTTTCTATTGCTGTGCTAAAACACCGTGACTAAAAGCAGTTTTGGGGAGGAAGGGGCTTATTTCTGCTTCCAATTTTCCAGTCACTCTTCCTCACTAAGAGAAGTCAGAGTGGGACTCCAGGCAGAAAACTGGAGGCTGCTGGCCGGCTTGCTCCCTCTGACTAGCTCAACCTGCTTTCTTATGCAACCCTGGACCACCTGGCCAGGGGAAGCCCGCAGCCCACAGTGGGCTGGACCCTCCCACCTCAACCATTAATCAGGAAAATACCCTTAATCTGTGTCAAGTTAAAAAGTAGCCATACAGGAGATAAAGGTTTATTTCATCTGTTTAAGGTGCTTTTAAACTTCCCTCTGAAGGCTCACAAGCCAGGCCTTCATTTTTAGCATTTCTCTTCATTCTTATCTTCCAAGGTCCTACAGAACAGCCCATTAAGTGATGGACACACAACAGCTTTTCTAGTCCAAAGTTCCACAAACCACCACAATCCTTCCCAAAACACGGATAAGTCTGTCCCAGCAATTGCTGTACTGGTATAAGTTTCTTTTCTAGTGTGCTTTCTGTTGCTGTGGTAAATGCTGACCAAAACTAACTTGGGGAGAAAAAGGTTTGACTTTACAGCAGAGCGTCTATCCCGAAGGGAAACCAAGACAGGAGCTCAAGGCAGGAGCCTGGAGGCAGGAACTGAAGCAGAGTCCATAGAGGAATGTTTCTTAACTAGCTTGCTCCCCATGTCTTGACCAACTTGTTTTTTTGTACATCCCAGCAGCCTTGCCCAGGGGTGACACAGCTGGGGACCTCCTACTTGTCCAGGGATAGCACGCACTACCCACAGTGAGCTGGGTCCTCCCACATCAAACATTAATCAAAAAAAAATGCACCAGAAATTTCTACAGGCCAATTTGACGGGGCATTTTCTCAACCGAGGTCCCCCTTTCCTAGATGGCTCTCTAATCTGCGTCAGATTGACAAGAAGCTACCCAGCACATGCCCCCTCCTCAGTCTTTCTTAATGCCTGAATGCCAAGCCATGAGTTCTCTGACTGCTTTAACAAAGCCTCTAATCCCGACAGGTTGGCCCTGCCCCCCACACAGCCTCTCACTGCCACTGTTTCCTCAGGAAGGAAGCTTCCTGTCTCCATTTCTTTTAGTCTTTTGTTTTTTATGGATATTTTTTGCTTGCTTTATTTTGTTTTTGTTGAGGCAGGGTTTCATTGTGTACCCCTGGCTGGTCGGGAATTTGTTATGTAGACCAGGCTGGCCTCAAACTCACAGAAATCCACCTCCTGCTTCTGCCTCCTGAGTGCTGGGGTTAAAGGTATGCACCACCATGAGGTGGCTAGGGTTCTTTTTTTTTTTTTTTTCCTAGCCCAGCCTTACCTGGAGAAACACAATGGGCCCTTACCTTATTCCAGGACAGGGGCAGATTCGAAGTGGAACCAGCCTAAAGTCCCTGAGATAGGTTGTGAAGGGAACACCTGCCAGCACAGTGGGGACTCCTTCCAGACCTCTTCCTCTCGCCCCCCCCCCCAGTTAGGTGCGAACCACACCCAAACACTTGTTTTCACAGAGAGATCCCTTATTAAGAGAGGAAGCAAAGTTAAAAGCAGATGCTATGTGACTCAGGCAGAAAAACAACATCAAATGACCTTGCTTAAGAGAAAAAGGGAGATCTGTGTTAGAATGGGCCAGGGTGTGGTGGTAAAAGAGATAGAGGATGAGAGAGAAGGGGAAGGTGACAAGGGAAAGGGCAGGGATATTTGTCCCAGAGGGACAAAGGACTGTCTCTGGTTAGAGGGGACACAGACATGGCACATAGGCATGGTTAGAAAGGTAAAGGAGGAAACCCTATATTAGGATGAGGTGTTTCGTTTTAATTGGGCATGTTAATTAGGTCAGCCAAAGGGGCTTCTGATTGCTGGGCTTATTAGTCAGCCTCAGCTGGAGGAAATGGCCAAATACTACCCACTAAGCATAAGGGAATCTGGTGGCTTACTTCAGGAATGGAATCTAACAGTTTCTAGCAAGGCAAAGGGAATGGGCGAGAAGGGCAAGGCCTGCCAGAGCCACGTGCTCCAGTGGGCTAGTGTCCCTTCAGGTTGTAGGCAGGAAGAAAATCCCTTACAGCAGGCAGCAACAGTTAACAAACTTTGTCAAATAAAAGTGAAGAAGTGTGTGTGTGTGTGTGTGTGTGTGTGTGTGCGCGCACACACGCACACATAGGAGGGCAAGGAGACACACATGAAGAAGAGTCCCTGCAGAGCAGAGAAGGGACTTGGGAGCCAAACCCCATTTTTCTTCTGGGGCTGGGGGTTTTAAGTGTTTTTGGTGGCCTGAGATGTGAGCCCTTCTCCCAATTTTGGGTTAGCTTAAATAAGAAAGGGGAACTGATAGGCCACAGCCTCAGATAAGCATGCATTTATGGTGATGTAGACTAGGTCCCCCTCACCTAATTTTGAAGTGGTCAACTTAGTCAAAGAAAGGGGAACTGGTAGGCCCAGAGCATCAGGGGAACGTACCTTTGAATACATTTGACCAGTCTGGATTGTTTAAGCAGAAGGGAGCCCCTGCTGGCAGGAGAAACAGCCTACCAAGTCTTTGTCTCAGAATGTGGAGTTCTTGCAGATCTGTGGCCTCTTTCTCAGTCTGTCTTCCTGCCAGGGATGTGTCCAGTTCCTAGTCCCTCAGCTCTGACCAAGCCTCTTGGAACCAGAAGACTACACAATGAGTCCCAAATGCTACACAATGGCTGAATCTCAAATGCTAAACATTGAGCTACAAGATTGGGGTTTATACCGTACATCATTTGCTTTAGATTAAGTATGACTGACATTTTATGCCCTGGCTCTTCTCTTGAATAAGGAATTATATAACTTGTTTGAAAGATACTGAATTTTTAAAGTGTTTGAATTTGTAATTTTTTGGTTGCTCTGTAGATGAAGCTGGCCACAAACTCAGCTCCACCTGGCTCTACCTCCCAAGTACTAGGATTAAAGGCGTGTGCCACCATAGCTGGCAAGTGTTAGAAATTTTTTGGTTCTTTATTTCTTTCCTTCTTTTTTAACATTTAAAAAAATTATTGATTTTTATTGAGCTCTACATTTTTCTCTGCTCCCCTCCCTGCCTCTCCCCTCCCCCTCAACCCTCCCCCAAGGTCCCCATGCTCCCAATTTACTCAGGAGATCTTGTCTTTTTATACTTTCTACTATCCATGTAGATTAGATCTATGTATGTCTCTCTTAGGGTTCTCATTGTTGTCTAAGTTCTCTGGGATTGTGGTTTGTAGGCTGGTTTTCTTTGCTT
>PVIU01026514.1:0-21859 GCA_004026605.1 Ondatra zibethicus | reverse complement strand
TGTTTGTGGGTTCTCCATCTGCCAACTTTCGCCGCCACATTCAGAGAGTCTGGTTTGATCATATGCTCATTCAGTCCCAGTCCAGGTGGATTGGTGTGCTCCCATTAGTTCAGGCACACTGTCTCAGTAGGTGGACCAGCCCCTCACGGTCCTAACTTCCTAACTCATCTTCTCCCACCTTCTGCTCTTCACCTGCACCCATCTTTTGTAGTCTTTAATGCTACTTGCATCCGTAGTTTCTGTTTGCTTACCCAGATTTTCCATTTCCAGGATTCCCTTGCTTTGTGTTTTCACAATTACCGCTATTTCCATTTCCAGGCCTTGAACAATTTCTTTCATCTGGTTTTTTTTTATTTCCTTGATCTTTCTTTAGGGATTTATCGATTTCTTCCAATGTTTTGTTTGTCTTTTCCTCAACTTCTATTTTTTATTGTGATCTTTTTTACAAGAAAAAAAATTGGCTTGTTAGCACATTCTGGGGTAGCACAGGGCATCATACAGCAACAAAAAGAACACACACAGACACATATACACACACATACACACTTCTATATTTCTAAGCATCTGTCGTTTTTGTTGATTTTATTGAACTATACATTTTTCTCTGCTCCCCGCACTTCCACTCCCCTCCCCTTCAACCCTCACCCATGGTCCCCATTATCCTAATTTACTCAAGAGATCTTGTCTTTTTCTACTTTCCATTTAGATTAGATCCATGTATGTCTCTCTTGGGGTCCTCATTGTTGTCTAGGTTCTCTGGGACTGTGAATTGTAGGCTGCTTTTCTTTGCTTTTTGTCCAAAAGCAACTTATGTGTTAGTATATCTGATGTTTTTCTTTCTGGGTCTGAGTTACCTCACTCAATATGATGTTTTCTAGATCCATCCATTCGTGTGCAAATTTCAAGATGTCATTTTTTTTCCGGCTGTGTAGTATTCCATTGTGTAAATGTACCACATTTTCCTTATACATTCTTCGGTGGAGGGGCATTTAGGTTGTTTCTAGTTTCTGGTTGTTACAAACAATGCTGCTATGAACATAGTTAATCGCATGTCCTTGTGGTATGACTGAGCATCCTTTGGGTATATATCAAATGTGGTATTACTGGGTCTTGAGGAATGTTGTTTCCTAATTTTCTGAGAAATTACCATACTGATATCCAAAGGGGCTGTACCAAGTTGTTCCCCATCAGCAATGCAGGTGTGCTCCCTTTATCTCACATCCTCTCCAGCATAAGTTGATATCAGTGTTTTTAATCTTGACCATTCTTAAGGTATAAGATGGATTCTCAGAGTTGTTTTGATTTGCATTTTTTCTGATGCCTAAGGATGTTGAGCATTTCTTTAAGTGTCTTTTGATCATTTTAGATTCCAATGTCCAATGTTGAGAGTTCTCTGTTTAGGTCTGTACTCCGTTTTTTTGGATTATCTGTTCTTGAGTTCTTTGTGCATTTTGGAGAACAGTTCTCTGTCTGATATGGGGTTGGTGAAGAAAGACCTCTTCCCATTGTGTAGGCTGCTGTTTTGTCATTTTGACTGTGTCCTTTGCTTTACAGAACTTTTTCAGTTTCAGGAGGTCCCATTTATTAATTTTTTCTCTCAGTGAATGTGCTACTGGGGTTATATTTAGGAAGTGGTCTACTGTGCCATTACATTCAAGTGTACTTCCCACTTTCTCTTTTATGAGGTTCAGAGTGGTTGGCTTTATGTTGAGGTCTTTGATCCATTTAGACTTGAGTTTTGTGAATGGTGATAGATATGGATTGATTTTCATTCTTCTACCTGTTAATATTCAGTTATGCCAGCACCATTTGTAAAATATGCTTTCTTTTTTCCATTTATATTTTCCCTTCTTTGTCAAAATCAGGTTTTCGTAGGTGTGTGGAATAGTATCTGGGTCTTCTATCTGGTTCCATTGGTCCTCCTGTTTGATTTTATGCTAATAGCAGGCTGTTTTTAGTACTGTAGCTCTTTAGTAGAGTTTGAAGTCAGAGATTGTGATGCTTCCAGAATTCCATTATTGTACTGGATTGTTTTGGATATCCTGGGTTTTTTGCTTTTCCATATTAAGTTGAGTACTGTTCTTTCCAGGTCTGTAAAGAATTTTGCTGGGATTTTGATGGGAAAAACATTGAATCTGCAGATTGCTTTTGGTAAGACTGCCCTTTTTACTATGTCAATTCTCCCTACCCAAGAGCATGGGAGATCTTTTAATTTTCTGGTGTTTTCTTCATTTTCTTTCTTCAGAGATTTAAAGTTCTTGTCATACAGGTCTTTCACTTCCTTGGTTAGAGTTACTCCAAGATATTTTATGCCATTTGTGACTATTGTGAAGGGTGTTGATTCTCTGATTTCTTCCCCAGCCGTTTTATCATCTGTATAGGAGGGCTACTAATTTTTTTGAGTTAATCTTGTATCCTGCTACATTACTGAAAGTGTTTATGAGTTGTAGAAGTTCCTTGGTAGAATTTTTGGGGTGGCTTATTTAAACTATCATATAATCAGCAAACAGTGAGTGTTTGACGTCTTCTTTTCCGATTTGTATCCCCATGATCTCCTTTTGTTGTCTTATTGCTTTACCTAGAACCTCATGAACTATATTAAATAGATATGGAGAGAATGTATAACCCTATCTTGTTCCTGATTTCAGTGGATCACTGTGAGTTTCTCTCAATTTCATTTGATGTTACTGTTAGCTTGTTGTATATTGCCTTTATTATGTTTAGGTATGTTTCTTATATCCCTGCTCTTTCCAAGACCTTTATCATAAAGGGATGCTATATTTTGTCAAAGGTTTTCTCAGTATCTAATGAGATGATCATGCAGTTTTTATTTTTCAGTTTGTTTATATGGTGGATTATACTGACAAATTTTCATATACTAAACGAACCCTGCATCTCGAAGATGAAGTCAACTTCATCATGGTGATGATTTTTCTGATGTGTTCTTGGATTTGATTTGCCAGTATTTTTTTTTTGAGTATTTTTGAATCAATGTTCATGAGTGACATTGGTCTGTAATTCTCTTTCTTAGTAATGTCTTTGTGTAGTTTTGGTATCAGGGTAATTGTAACCTCATAAAAAGAGTTTGGCAATGTTCCTTCTGTTTCTATTGTGTGAAACAATTTGAGGAGTATTGGTATTAGCTCTTTTTTGAAAATCTTGTAGAATTCTGCTCTGAAGCCATCTGTTCCTGGGCTTTTATTGGTTGGAAGACTTTTCATGACTGTTTCTATATTTTCTTATCAGTCATATGTCTATTTAATTTGCTTTTCTTGACTTGACTTAATTTGGGTAAGTGATATTTATTCAGAAAAGTGTCCATTTCCTTTAAGTTTTCCAATTTTGTAGAGTACAGTTTTTTGAAATATGAACTAATGATTCTCTGTATTTCCTCCATTTTTGCTCTTTTGTCCCCCTTTTCAATTCTGATTTTGTTAATTTGTATATTCTCACTCTACCTTTTTGTTACTTTGAATAAAGGTTTGTATATTTTGTTAATTTTCTCTCAGAACCAACTCTTTGTCTCATTGATTCTTTATAATTTTTCCTTTGTTTCTATTTTGTTGATTTCTCTCAATTAGATTATTTACTGCTTTCTAGTTCTCCTGTGTGAGGTTGCTTGTTTTTGTTCTAGAGTTTTCAAATGTTCTCTTAATTCACTAGTGTGAGATATTTTTCCAGCTCCTTTATGTAGGCATTAAGAAGTATGAACTTTCCTCTTAGCAGTGCTTTCATTGTGTCCCATAAATTTGGGTATGTTGTGTGGTCATTTTCATTGAAATTTAGGAAGTCTTTCATTTCTTCTTGAGCCATTGATGCTTCAGGTGAGCATTGTTTAATTCCCATGTGTTTGCGGGCTTTCTGGAATTAGTGTTGCTTTGAATTCTAATTTTAAGCCATGATGGTCTGATAAGATACATGGGGTTATTCCAATTTTTTTGTATTTGTTGAGGTTTGTTTTGTTACCTAGTATGTGGTCAATTTTTGAGAAGGTTCCATGAGGTGCTGAGAAGAAGGTATTTTCTTTTGTTTGGATGAATATTCTATAGGTGTCTGTTAAGTTCATTTGAATCATAGCATCTGTTAGTTACCTTATTTCTAAGTGAATTTTTTGACTGAGAGACATGTTCAGTGGTGAGAGTGGATTGTTGAAGTCTCCCACTATTAGTATGTGGGGTTTAATGTGTGATTTTAGCTTTAGAAGTGTTTCTTTTACATTGAGGGTGCCCCTGTATTTGGGGCATAGATGTTCAGTATTGAGATTTCCTCTTGATAAATTTTTCCTGCAACTAATATGAAATGTCCTTCTTTGTCTCTTTTGATTGATTTTAGTTTGAAGTCTATTTTGTTAGATATTTGGTTAGCTACAGCAGCTTGTTTCTTAGGTTCATTTGATTGGAATTTTTTCCCCAACCCTTTACTATGAGTCGATGCCTGTCTTTGAGGTTGAGGTATGTTTCTTGTATGCAGCAGAAGGATGGATTCTGTTTTCATATCCAATATGTTTGCCTGTGTCTCTTTATTGGTGAGTTGAGTCCATTTATATTAAGGGATATTAATGACCAGTGATTACTATCTCTTGTTATTTTAGTTTTCTTTGTTGGTGATGTTAATTTGTGTGTTTTTCCCTATTTGGGATTTGCTGCAGTGAGATCATCTTTTGTCTGTGTGTGTGTGTGTGTGTGTGTGTGTGTGTGTGTGTGTTTGGATGTAGCCAACTTCCTGGAGTTGGAGTTTTCCTTCTAGTACTTTGTGAAAGGCTGTGTATGTGGCTAGTTATTGGTTAAATCTGGTTCTGTCATGGAATACCTTCTTTTGTCCTTTTATAGTGATTGAAAGTTTTGTTGAGTATAGTATCTGGACTGGTTCCTTGATCTTTAATATTTGCATAACGCTTGATCAGGACCTTCTGGCTTTCATTGTTTCCACTGATAAGTCAGGTATAATTCTCCCAGGCCTACCTTTATATGTTACTTGGCCTTTTTCCTTTGCAGCTTTTAATATTCTTTATTTTGTATGTTTAGTGTTTTAATTATTATGTGGCAAGGGGACTTTTATTTTATCTAGTTATTTGGTGTTCTGTAAGCTTCTTGTATCTTCATAGGCATATCTTTCTTTAGGTTGGGGAAGTTTTCTTCTATGATTTTGTTAAATATATTTTCTGTGCTTTTGAGTTTGACTTCTTCTCCTTCTTCTATACCTATTATTCTTAGATTTGGTCTTTTCATGGTGACCCATATTTCCTGGATATTTTGTGTTACATTTTTGCTAGATTTAATGTTTTCTTTGACTGATGAGTTTATTTCCTCTTTTGTATCTTCAGCATTTGAGATTCTCTTTCATCTCTAGTATTCTGCTGTTTATGCTTGCATTTGTGGTTCCTGGTTTTCTCATGATTTCTGTTTCTATAATTCCCTTGAATTGTGTTTTCTTTATTGTCTTTATTTCAATATTCAAGTCTTGAATAGTTTCTTTCATGTGTTTGATTGCTTTTTCTTTAAGGGATTTGTTGATGTCTTCCAATTATTTGTTTGTCTTTTCCTCCATTTCTTTGAGGGAATTTTTCATGGCATCAAATATTCTCCTAAAGCCATTTTTTTGGTCATTTTCTTCTGTTTCATCTATATTTGGTTGTTTAAGTCTTGCTGTTGTAGGGCCACTAGTTTTTTACTGGTGTCGTGTTTGCTCTTTGTGTTGTTGCGTTTCCAGTGGTTGGTCTAGTGTGGGCTGTCCTTGATTCTGGTGATCAATCTTCCAGTTGTCAGTGGACCCAAGGCTCAGATGGTTGCTCCTCTTGGTGCAGTCAGGGCCACAGTTCCAGTAACCCCATTGGTCACTCCCTGTTCCTTGAAGCTGCTAGGCACTCCTGAGGTTCACTCTGCAATACCAAGGGTTGTTCGGGCTTCCTCCCACAGAGATTGCTTGCTTGGGGCTCTTTTTGCTTAGGTTGCTACTTTGGGCCTGCTCTAGCAGAGGTACTGTCTCAGGCCAATTCCCTCAGAGGTTCCAGATTCATGCTTGGACCCACAGAGGTCTCTGGTTCCTGCCTACTCCCTCAGAGGTCCCAGACTCATATCCCAACCCACAGAGGTCCTGGCTCAGGCCTACTCCCTCAGAGGTCCCAGAATCGCCTTCTTCAATTTCTTTAAGGTTTTTTTTCATATATACTTTAAAGATCTCTCTCATCTTCAAAGAGTTATTTTAAGGTCATTTTCTTGTGCTTCAGCTGTATTGGATTATTTAGGTCTTGATGTTATAGGATAGATGGGCTCTGGGCCATATTGCTCTTTCTGTTATTCATTATATTCTTACACTAGTGTTGAGACATGTGGATTAAGGATTGTAAGTCTAGGTGTTGATATTTAAGTTTGTCTTGTTGGTTATGTTTTTCCCCTTTGACCTAATTGGGCAAGGGTTCTGGTGATCAGCGTTTCTCTCAGTCCCATGTGGTGTCTCCTCTATGGACTTTTGGGGCTAGGGGTTGGTAGCTCTGGCCTGGCCTCTGCCGAATTAAAAATCTTCTTTCTAAGTTATCAACCAGGATGTGGAACTCAGGGGAAGGGATGCAATCTGGGTTCCCTAGATCTGCTCTGGCCTCCGTGTGCCCTAAAACCAGCCTAATCTCCACTGAACTACCA
This sequence comes from Ondatra zibethicus, assembly GCA_004026605.1. Lineage (NCBI taxonomy): Eukaryota > Metazoa > Chordata > Mammalia > Rodentia > Cricetidae > Ondatra > Ondatra zibethicus. The sequence goes on along the minus strand of PVIU01026514.1, from coordinate 15,221 downwards.
GGGCAGAGGTCCCTACATCTGGACCTATGTTCTGACAAAACTGAAATCTGCTTCTGAAGTTTTAGGCTTGAGGTCCCTAGATCTGTCCTGGCCTCTGGTAAAGTATAAGTTTTCTTCCAAACTTGTAGCCCAGAATATTATACTGAGGTTGTTGAGCATGTTTACAGGCGTTTTGAGGGTAACAGGTGGTGCCTTGCCTGGGATTGCTAGGACCAGCCTGGCCTCTGGTAAGGTTGCCAGGTCTGTGTGCTGCTGATTAGTTTTTTAATGGTAGCTTATTTTCAATATTATCTCATTTCAATGTTTCTAGTCAATGATTACTTATGGTAGCTTTTTAAACTTACTTTTGTGAATAGAATTCTTTAGATTCTAACTTCTATTTTATTTTGTTGTTTCTTTCCTACATTAAGCTACTTTGATCCTTTTATTTCATATACTTTTATATTGGTTTTCTTATGCATTATCTTTAATAATGTCCTAGATATCCTGATATGCAGCATCCCTTCAAAGTACATTGTGTAATTTCCTCAAATATAAACTAATTTATATTTCCTTTTGAGGCCAGTCTCAATTAATAAGTATTTTCATTTTTTTATACAGAGATTTTTATTTTGTTATTTTATATTAAATTTCAAGATGACATTATGTTTAATGACATTATTGGTGCTATTACCACTGTATTAAATAATTATTTTTATATTTTTAAAATTAATTTGGGGAACCTAATATATCATTTTATCCATAGTAGTCTGTTACTACTGTAGCATCTACCTGGAGATAAGCTCATCTTTCCTTTTTAAGGTTTCTCTACTGTAGAAACGTCATATACATATAAATGAAACTTAAGTGACGTTACCATATAATAGTTGGGTAATACATCACTAAGCATCATATGTTACCAAGTAAAAATTCCAAATTCCAGGCATAGGCTATACTATTTTCAGTTGTTGGTTTATAGAGTACCCCTGCCCAATATTAGAGGCAATTGAAAATGCTATTGGTTACTATCCACAACTTGAAAATAAGACCTCAGTGCTGAAGACAGCACATACTTATATCATTGAACATGGTAAAATGTAGCCGGTACTCAACTAAAACATTACATTAGCTGATAGTATTCATAACACCAGAAGTTCTATACACACTACCAGAATGCAAGGGTAATCATCAGTCTCACTGAGCTATGACCCTGTGAGCTACAACAATGACATGCCTGTGAGATATATCCCCTGATACAATATTGGCACAAATAATATGAGGGCCGCTCATCACTTTTGTATTGAATTTATATTGGATTCATGAGATGGAATCCATTCTTGACACTATTAATGAGCAAAAGAACCTAGGACTAGATAGGTGATGGGCCCTGGGGGGATATTTTACTATTATTCTGCCAAGGAACATAGCATAATTCCATAACAATATGTAACTCAGCTCTCATTAGAGAAATTTTAGTAACTGTAGATGATAACTAAGAAGGAAACCCACAACTGAACAGCATGAAGAGAATCAGAGATTGTGAAATGTTCATCCCTAAATGGTCCGTCTACTACACTTCTTCCCTCCAGTTCAAAGATTTATGTGGAAAAGGGAAGAAGGATAGCAAGAATTAGAGGTGGTTGGTGATTTCAAGAAAATGACATTTTCCAGAGACAGTAGGGCAGATGCACACATGAACACACAGTTAGTTTGACAGGATGCACAAAATGATGCCAAACAAAATTCCAACTTGGAGGAAGGAAAGATACAAAATCTCACTTTAATCAAGAAACTACTTACTTCTGATGGGAACCAGGAGAGGGAAAGCCTGTTCTGTTCAGTGAAATGACACTGGATATATTAACTGCCCCATACTCGGGAATAATTGGATAACACAAATTAGATTGATTTTGTGTGTGAAGGGGGTATTTAGTTGTTTTATTTACAGGGAGATTTTGGTGAATAGTTAGGTAGGAGGAAATCTGGGAGGAATTTGTGAAGGGGAAAATATGACTAAATATATTGGCTGAAAATTTTTAAAGATAAATAAAAAGGTTATTTTAAAAGCTATCTGTGTTATTTTTAGCTGAAAAGGTAACCTTGGAATCTGCTACAAGTATATTAAAATGCCATTTCCCTAGTCATCATCAAATATCTGTTTCTCTGACATAAGTTCCAAACCTAATTAAGAAAACTAACAGCAAAATCTCAATAAAATCATTAAATACCAATAGGAGAGTTAAACATGTACATGTGTATTTTAAAAATGAAAATTATTAATCCTAAATGGTTTGTAGACTCATGATGACAAGTGGCATGCTAGAAAGAAAGATTCCTGGTTTATGGTCTAAACCCACCTGTCTAGACCCGAACCAAGTTTGAGCTTCTCTGGGGTTATACTCTTATTCAAAGCTCAATTTCTGTCCAGTTGCCTTCATTTCTTGCAGATTTTTGTGAGGGGCCCTCTTTTAAGCGTTGGGCTCTCCTATCTCTTTTCTCAGTATTGCGTCTCAGGAAATTTATGCTGATGCACAAATACATGAATAAAAACTATGATTCTTGGGAATTCTGAGAGAAACAAAATTTGGGCAAAATATAGAAAGACTGTAGCTAGAGAAGATGTATCACAGATGCTTACTTTCTCACATGACTCCTTATCAAGCAGTAGTCTTCAAAAGAAAGATAAAGATGAGAAATGTCCATGAATACTAGATACAGCTTCTAGATCATTGGAAATTTTTGAAGGTCTGTATTTGTGATATCTTTTCATTAAAAGATTTACTGGCCATAAACTGAAGTCAAATTTTATTCTGATATCTTGATCCCAATAGCAAAATTATTACATATTTTACCTTCCTTACATAGCCATATAATGATAATTGTGCTGTGGCAGCTTCATTCTTATTTCTTATAGACTATCTCAATGTGTACGTTTAATATTTAAATGCTGGTTAAAATTTAAACAGCAATATGACTACCTCACTAAAATAAGCTTAAAAAATGTTATCAAGCTAAGTAAGAACTGAGAAAACAGTGCCGAGATTTATTTTTTTACAGATTATTTACAGGATTAATTATAGTGCGTTTTTATCTGCAGGGGGTGGAGAAACAATACAGATGCACTCTGGTGGGTTACATTCAAGATATTCTGATTCTGTTGTATGTTTTTAAACTTACTACTCATTTTAATTTCTAGAAATCACTAATAAAGGGAAATTCTTCCAGTGGAAAAAAGCCTTAAGTGATATTCGCCTTCAGAGATTACCTACTACAACAATATATCATGTCACTTAGTGATGTGTGTATAACTACTTAACATGGCATCATATGGTGATTCTATGATTTATGAGGTGCAGCAGGAGAGACCCCTCAAAGGGATATTCACAGTGACCAATGTATCTGAGGTGGGAAACATATTTTACTTCTCTTACTATCAATTCCCATCTACAGGGAAAGGAAAACAATTTGCATGTCAAGTATAACTTTTGAATTTAAATATATTAAATAGAATCAAACAATTTAAAAATTAATGTGGCTTATCTAGTTAATAAAAACTAACTGTTTATATGGCACTAAGAAAGGAAGTGCATTCTATCTCTCAAGAATTAGATTATCTACCACAAAATGCACATATATTATTATATGAAGCATGAGTATATATTTCTAGTTCACAGTCAAACTCTATAAATTTTATCCTTATACATTATCTTTGGTAGATCTCAGTTTGCTAATTTTTAAGGACAGTATTAAAATACTATTGCATTAGGCAATACACTCTTAATTTTATGCTAGACTGTGAAGTTGTGGGAGTAAAGCAAGGCTTTTCTTATGAATGGTGACAAATACCCCAGTGTTAGAATGTATGTAGTGATGCTAGTCTTGTTTGCCGACTTGTCACATGTGAGAAGAAGACATTTCGTTCGAATAATTACTTCTATCAGATTGGCTTGTGGACATAACTGTGAGACATTTTCTTGAAAACTCACTGCTGTAGGAGAATTCACACAAAATGAAGTGGTGCTGTCCATAGGCAGGTAGGCTCGGCTGCATAGAACAGGAGCTACTGTGTCAACTAGTGTGCTTGTTTTGTATGGTTGTTTTGGCAGCTGTATTGTTCAAGTTTCCTGGATGGAGCATTCCTGCCATATTCAGAAAATGTAGCGATTAATAAAGCCAGAAGAGGTAAAGAATTTGTAAGGAATTGAGGAGAAAAAGGAATTGTTTGAGATGGATGAGAGAGAGGTATAAAGAATACAGAGTACTCATATGAAATTCTCAAAAATAATAATAATTTAAACAAGAAAATTAAAAATAAAAAGTAACTGAAGATGAGTTAGAGAGCAAGCAAGTAGGCAGCTTTCCTCTATAGTGTCTGCTTCCATTCCTACATCCAGGTTCCTTCTTTGAGTTCCTACCACAGATTCCTCTGTGGAGACCTAACCAAAGGGTAAGATGAAATAAACCCTTTACTCCTCAAGTTATTTTGGTCATGATGTTTATTGTAGCAATGGAAAAGTAAACTGGGAAAGGAAATAGACATTTCTATTTTTAAAATATGCAAATGGCCAACACCACAGTTCAACATTTTTAAACATCAGAAAATACAAAGCATAATCACAATGTGGTATCACCCCACTTTATTAGAAATCATTATTATCAAGAAGACTAAAGTGTTGGTAAAAAGATACAAAGTAGAGACAGTTATACACAGTTGAAAGGAATGTTGATTAGTATAATCATTATAAGATTGTATGGAATTTTTCAAAAAAGTAAAACTAACACTGAGTAAGATGTTTTATATTATCAAAATAAATGGAAATTTTTCTTCAAAGTAGAAGAAGTAGGTAAATTTTGTTCTACATATTTAAGTAAACATTATTTCATGCTTCCTTCAATTATATTTCAGTTGATATAACTGATAACTTCAAACATAGCACAAATTTGAAAACATATAAGTAGAGCATTTTATGGACATATTTATAACATGACCCAATTTATAATGAGCACAGTACAAGTCTGTCCAATTTCAGTAATTATTTCATAGAGAAATGTATTTGGGATTCTGGAATTTACATATACATGTACAAACATGGACAATAAATAGATAAATATATAGAGATAGATAGATAGATAGATAGATGATAGATAGATAGATAGATAGATAGATAGATAGATAGATAGACAGACAGACAGACATACATATATGTTTCTCTTATATGTATCTATTGAGATGGAACTCTAATCTAAACAAAATTTATTTACGTTTTATGCTTAAATTATATATAGTATATGAAAATAAGTTTATGTACTATTTTTGCACATTTGACTCTTATGAAACTTTATCAATCTTTGTTGTTATATATTTTATACTCTCTTCATCTGATGCCCTGTTGATAGATAATCTGAATCCACAATTTAGTGAAGAGTGTTTCAATTAACATGGAGGTACAGGAAATTAATTTCATTCTGTATGGTATATGGCAGAAGTTGCACTGCTTGCCTACAGCAAAGTAATGTTTTCAATCTTTTGAAGAACTCTGAAACTAGTTTCTGTGTTGGCTGAGCTAATATAGATTCCTTCTATGTAGATATGCTCATTTATGAAAACCCTGAACAATGTTTATTTCTTGCTTCCTTGGTAGCCATTCTTCCCAGAGTGTGGAGAAATCTCATGGTAATTTTGTTTTGCATTTTTTAAATTGCTAGGATACTAAGTGTTTTCTTCATATGTTACAAGAAGAGAGGTGCTTGTTCGTCCTGGTTGCCCAGAACTGAAATAATCACACAGAAACTATATTATTTAAATCACTGCTTGGCCCATTAGCTCTAGCTTCTTATTGGCTATCTCCTCCACCTTAATTTAACCCATCTCCATTAATCTGTGCATTTACACGAGGTTGAGGCCTACCATGCTGTTGACTAAAAGTCACTTATGAATGAGACCTTGAAGGTGCTTTTTTCTGATCTTTTTTTTTTATTTAAAGAAACTATCTCTTTTCATTTTACATACCAATGCAAGTTCCCACTTCCCCCACCCCAATCCACTCCTCAGAGAAGGTAAGGCACATTGCTTGAGGAAGAACGAAGACCCTCCATACTATATGTAGGCTGAACACAGTAACCATTCAAAGAGAATATGTTCCCAAAAAACAAGTACAAGCAGTAGGGATAAATCAAGGTGCCATTGTCAGTGACCCCACAGTCTGCCCCAGCCATACGACTGTCAGCCAAGGGCCTAGTTTGTTCCTATGCCTGTTCCTTCCCTGTCCAGCCAGAGTTGGTGAGCTCCCTTTAGCTCAGGTAAGCCATTTCAGTGAGTATCCCCATTATTGTCTTGAACTCTTTTCTCATTTCCCCATTCCTCCCTCTCTTTGACTAGACTTTGGGAGATCATCCCAGAGCTCTGATGTGGATCTCTACTTCCATCAGTTGCTGGATGAAGGTTCTATGGTGACGTTTAAGATAGCCATCAATCTGACTACAGGGCAAGGCCAGTTCAGGCACCCTCTCCACTATTGCTTAAAGTGTTAGTTGGGGTCATCCTTACGGATTTGGGGAAATTTCTCCAGTACCAAGTTTTTGCTAGCCCCATAATATTTCCCTTTTTCAAGATATCCTTCTCCTTGTTCTCTTTCTCTGTCCTTCCCCGATCTTAACTATTCCAATCCCTAAGGTCTCCTCCCCGCTCTCCTTCTCCCCTCTTCCTCCTCTTCCATACTCCCTTCTCCCCCTATTTTACTCCAAATTTTCTCAGTAGATCTTGTTTATTTCTCCTTCCCTGGAAGATCTATATATGTTTCTCCTAGGGTTCTCCTTGTTACTTAGCTTCTCTGGGGTCGAAAACTATAGACTCGTCATCCTTTTCTTTACAACTAGTATCCACTTATGAGTGAGGACACACTATGCTTATCTTTCTGGGTCTGGGTTAACTCACTCAGGATGTTTTTTTCTAATTCCATCCATTTGCATGCAAATTTGAGAATGTTTTTTAAACATAATTTTTTAAGTATCTGGGAAACATTTGTTTTCCTTTGTAATGTAGAATCAAGTTTTAAAATAAACTTTTTGATACAAAAACTTAATTAATTTAGAGGCAATAAAGAGAATATTTATAAATAGTAACATTTATTTATCTGTAATATAGGAACAATTTAGCAAGTCACAGTCTAAACAAACACTGTGTTCAGCAGTGGACTGAGGAATTTACTTTTCATTTTTTCCAATTAGTTGCTCTCAGTCTAAAAGTAGTTAGACTAACCCAACAGCTAGTTTCAAATTAAAGGATTAAAAAGTTGCTTTTCATGACATGATTTTTCAAACAAGCACACATTTTTGTGGGTACACAACAATGTCAATCACCTCCTTTAAACCTTCTAATTAAATAAAATATGCAATCAAAATAACAAGAATACAGTTTTTCTATGTCTAATGTAAACAGAATCCAGAATTTTAACATTTTTCTTATGGAAAAAGCTTTTATTTTTGTTTGGGAAGGAGCAGAATAGGTTTGAAAAATAGGAAGGTTCTTTATGCTTTATAAGTGCATTATAGTAACAGACATTTATCATTTAGTAAGCTTGAAATCCATTCCCCATGACCTTGATTATGTTGTAATTGTGCCTTTCTACCACTGTGGGCACCACTTAGGGTAGGTAGGTGGGAGAATGATATCTTAGGCTTAGACAGCTCAAGGGCTTCAACCTCCTTAATACTGAGAGTGTTTCAATGATGTATCTGTGGTGATTGCATCATTTCTCCTGCTGTAATTACAAAGTCACCCACTCGTTGACTTCTCATCAAACTTGAATGTGATTAAAATATTTTGAAATACCTGTAATAATCCAAAATTACCACCTATAATTAGCTACATTTATTATTTCTAAATTAGTAAATTTGAGCTTTAGCATGCTATCAGCATTTTATTGTGCCAAATATAGAGAAAATCTTCGGAACACAGATTAAGTCATGATGTCAGTAAATTTCTTCATATAAAATGATTTAGGCATAAGAGAATAGTTATTTCTTAAGAATGTGAAGTACTTTTCAAATGTTATACATTTTATGACCTATCAGTGTTGCTTTTTTGTTTTTGAATAACGAAAGAACTGTTCTATATTACAGCTGCACACATGCATATATACTCTATACATGAATATACATATAGGTATTTTGTATTTTTCTGTGTAGTTTAGCATATGTCAATTTCAGTTATTCTTCTGTTGTGGTGTACTACAAGGAGTGATAGAAACAATTGTTAGACTAACCAATATTTTAATAATAATTTTTCATATGATCAAATGTCTAAAATAATTCATCAGACTTATTTATTTAAGGATAACTTTAAGAGAACATTAAATAATAACTGTTCAGAGTGACAGAATTTTCATGTCAACCTTTTCATTTCAATTAATTTTGTATGCCTGTGCTTTTGACAGAATGACCAAAACTCAGAAGAAAAAGTATAGATTTGTCAATCAATATGATTTCTAACAGTACATTTCTACTTGTACCAATATATTCAGTTAAGATGTGCACTCCTGTTCTCCCCACTTCTCAAAACCTCATTTGTCTCTCTGTCCTTGACTCACTTCCTACCTTTTCAATAAAGATCTCTCTGATTATTCAAACTGAGATGAATTCTAAGTCTGAGCTCCCCTGGAATTTCTTTGCTGTATAGAGTTTTTAAAAATCAATCATACATTGTCTTGAAGTAGTGAAAAGAGAGCCTATGACTTGGGATCTATTCTATTATAAAATAACTGCACAAACTTGGCCAGTTACTTACTGACTTGGGACACAAACGAGTATATGACTCTCACTATCTGCCAGTTATGGTTTAAAACATCTTTTAAACACATTATTTCATTTAATCTTCAAGTAAGTCAATAGAATAGTTGAAATCATAATGTTTCTCTGTATATATGGGCATTGACACATGGTGCTTTTCTTAGTTAGTGTTTTGTTTCTCTGGATAGAGGCCATGATCTGGCAACTTTTATAAAGTACATTTATTTGGTGCTGACTTTCAGATTTAGAAATTTATTTCACTGTTGTTATGATGGGAAACGTGGCAGCATGCTGACAGGCATGATGCTGGACAAACAGTTGAGAGTTCTTTATCTGGGTCATCAAAGCAGGAAGAGAGAGTGACACTGGGCCTGGCTTGAGCTTCTGAAACCTCAAAGCCCTTCCCCTAGTAACACTTCTCCTCCAAAAAGGCCACACCTCCAATAATGCTAGTCCCTCAGAGTTTATTGGGGGCATGTTCATTCAAACCACCACAATGCTCTTATCCATATTTCTAAATCAGACTAGTACAGCATTTAAAGTCATGTCAGTAGTACATTACAAACATAATTTCAGACTCAACAGCCTGCTGTGAAAGATATGCTCTTATGCAATATACTCTTATGCCAGCACTGGGTTGTACATAATAGACAAATAATGGCTGCCATACAGATGTATAACAGATGTTATCTCTCACTTGGTTTCCCATTTCTTGCTGTGTGAATTTTAACTTATGTCTATACTTAACTTGTCAAATGTTCATACTGTTCCTACAGGTGTCTCAGAAACTGCCACATTGTTAGCTACAACCCTAGGCCACGAGTTCAAATACTTTTATGACATGGACCTTGTGTGCCTTCGTTCTCAGCCTTCCCCGTCACTGAGGTCCATCACCAGTAGTTCTCTGCACATCATTCTGCCATTTCACCCAGATAGATCTTTGTGATGCATTCTGCTAGCATGCCCTTGTTACATCCGCCGTTACACACTGTTGGCTATCCATTACTCTGTCTGACCTCCTCACACACACAGTAACTGACAATCCTCTTATCTATTCCTGCATAGCATCCCCTGTATGCCAGAGTTTAAGCTCAGGACACAAGGTAAGCGCAGATTACTTCAATGCACAGTGAAAAGAGGCTGCAAAGCATGGATGTGATTCTTAGCATTTGAGCATTCCCAGTGCTTTGTGTGGTAACTGGAACTGCCGGCATGCAGAGGGGCTTATTGAGTTTTCCTGATAACAGGAAAATATTTTCTTAAACTTGATTTTCTCTAGAGAAGGTTTTCGGAAAAGGGATTCCCAGTAACAGATTCTCTTCCAGGAATCAAACATTAGTCTTTTCAAAATTGTATTCTGTACTATGGCTTGCTAGTGGAGACAGAATGAATCTGCGGGGAAACATATCAGGGAAAAATGAATCCTGATGGCCTTGTTCTTGATAGCACAGCATTTATTAGTATATTTACTAATTTAGCAAACATTTGTATGATTATTATTGCTTAATATAAAGCATAAGAAAGAATTCATCTTGTTATGGTCTTGCAACATGCCTTGTCAGACATTAGAAAAGGCCTGTGATAAAAAACCTTTACCTATTTCCAAAAATATATTCCAATTTTATTTGATCAGGATTTACTTTTTAGATATTATCACTCTATATAAATTATTTGGAAAATACTGCCTGTCAATATCACCCATTCAGATAAAAATGCTAACCTCTTTATTATTTTTTAATTATAACTTTTTGTATGATATGTAACAAAAAAGGAATTCATGTTATTTAATCAAACCTTAACAAATATTATGAATATTTAAATTATTGTATGTTTGGAAGAAACAGAGTTATAACGTTATGAAACTGATGGTAAGCAATGAAAACAATGTGAAGCAAAAGCAATGGTTACTTAAAATCCCCCCTAGAAATAGAAACAAGAAACATGTTAAAAATGGAGATACTGACTTCTAGTTGCTAAGTTTATGGGTATGTCGTGTTTGATTCAATCTGTATTCCTACTTTGGCCAAAATACTGTAACATAGATTTTGAAACTTAGTCTGAAATTTGTTACCAGATTTGATTGAGAAATAAGAAAACTCAAATACCATCTTTCTGTATTTCTTCTGAAGAGAGGAATGCAGTGATACCCTGTACCAATAGTTCCATCCATTAATTTTGAAAGCTTTTGTTAATTTTTCATTATGTATCACCCAAAACAAAAGTTACTTTTCAGACCTAGTTAATCTTGACATTTTACATTCCTTCTTGTAGGCCTGCTCATCCATATGGTGGACTGTGTCAGCCAGAGGTTGCTATAAGACTGTTTATATTAATTGCACTCCACTTACTTTTTGAGATAGTATCTTTCAATGAATGTGTAGCTCATAGTTTCGGTTTTATTGGCCACTCAGCCAGTTATCATAATCTGTCTTTCTGTGTCCTACAGATATTGAGTTACAGAGGTCCAAGAGTGCCATGCTCAAACCTATAAGTGCATAGGTGCTAGGGACCCAACTTAAGCCTTTACCCTTGTGCACCAAGCCCTTATTCACTGAGCCACCTCGGCAGCCACATTTCACACTTTTCAAATACCTGTTTCATGTTAACATTTTCTTTTTCTCTGATACTAGTGGTCTTTCATATTTTATTCCGCTTAGTTTCATAAGATATATATATATATATATATATATAATATTTACACACACACACACACACATCTCTCAACACTCCCTCTTTTCCCCTGCCTTCTCAATGAATACTGTAGCCAAAGGTTAATCAAGAGTCAGTCATGAATAATTTGCTTTCTATCCTTACCCTTTAAGTAAACATCTCATTGATATTTCAGATGCTTTGGGATCACTGGAAAGTGGATACTTGAGACCAAGCAGAATAGACTATTGGAGATATAGAGAACATGGAGGAGAAAAGAGGATAGAAGACTCATTGGAAGTGTCACATGCCTCTTTACACATAGGATATACTATATCAAAGACATGCCATGGGGTTTTCACCACTAAGGGGCCTTAGCCTTGTTAAATTGCTTCCAAAATAACTCAGTATGCAAGTGGATTTATGCTCTTTTATTTATTTATTACTGAAGACTTGAACAGTGTTTGATGACCTGATACATATTCAAAAAATACTTATTAGGTCAACAAATAGGAGTGTGTTGTATTAGCTTAGAAACAGAATGCATTTTTCCACATTTACCTCAGTGAAGAGACATGTATCCGTAATGTAATCACAGATTATGTAATCACTACCACTACTCGAGGGGTGAACTTCCATCTTCCTTTCCTTCCCCTCCTTCTCTTCTTTTTCCACTCTTAGCATCTTCTTTGTTCTCCTTTATTATCTTTCTTTTTTCTAGTGTTGAGGATCAAACACAGGACTATTGTAGTAGGAGGCCTGCTCATTCATTTCCAGTTGTCCAGACTGGAAATAACCACACAGAAACTGTATTACTAAAACACTGCTTGGCCTATTAGTTTATGTATATTTCTAACTAGCTCTTATATCATAAATCAACCCATATCTATTAATCTGTGCATTACGACGAGGTTGTGACCTACTGACAAGATTCTAGCGGACTCCCGCAGGCGTCTTTCTCTTCTGGCAGCTACATGGCTTCTCACTGACTCCACCTACTCTGTCTACATCTATCTGCTTGGAATTCCTGTCTTGCCCTATTCTGTGCTGCAATAGGCCTAAAGCAGCTTTTTTATTAACCAATGGTATACACAGCATGCAGAGAGGAATTCCACATCAAGCTGTCTTTAGTTACACCCATCTGCTCCTAGAAAATTGTGCATCAACACTTTATAAAGAACTCCTGGCTAGCCTAAACAATAACTAAATCAGCCATTGTGTGTATGTCACACAACTGAACATCAGTCAAAAACAATGAAATGTTTTCTTCTCTCTTGGTTTCTTTAATAATTGAACTGTGTGATTTCTCTAATAAATTAAAAATGAGATACAGAGGGATAAATTGTTCTGAGCAAAATTAGTGGAACAGAATTTGAAATTCAGATTATTCCAGCTATAAATTAGAACTTTTGTCAAAAAAGAATATTAATTTTCTCCAATAATTACTTAGTTAAAATAGGATAAGAGACCTGCTCTTGAGGATTGCAAGGTCAATTGTCTAAAGCTTAAAATTATGACCTGAAATCTAATTAAAATAAAATCAAATTAGTATGTTATAAAGCAGAATCAGTTGATCCAAACACATAGGTTGCTGTTCCATGTGGGATTTGAAAGAGAAAATGAATCTACTTACTATATTTTAAGCTTGTTATAAAACTATTCATAGTATTTAGAAATGTTAACATAAACAATTACATAATGCATTTGAATAGTTCCATTTTCAGGTCTTCACTATCTCTCAAATGGTTTTATAATAAAATCTGCAGGGTTGAGAAATGGTCTGGAGAGCATGAGCACTTGCTCTTTTTCCAGAGGACTGGAATTTGAATCAACAGTGCCCATACCACATGATTCATAACAGCCTTAACTCAAGTCCCAGAGGATCTGACACCCTGTTCTGACATCTCAGGCACTCACATACACCATATATACACATGGCCTATAAAATCATAGATATACACATATATACACATAATAAAAATAAAACTTATTGAAAAGAATTTAAATCTTCATTAACACATTTCTAATGAGATCTCAGTGCATAATTAAAATGCAAATATCATTTGAAATTGTCATAATATATACAAAATAGTACATACTATTTTTAATAATTACCTGAAAGTTTATAGTTATGAAATTTTCATATTTCTTTAATGTTTGCTTGTCTATGATGCCTTGGTGCCTAACCTGGTTCCAATAATACACAGGTAAATATATAAAACTGATGTTCAACAGTTGTTGAACTTGTCCAAGTTGCATACAAAAATCTTAGTCTTACTTTAGGAAGGCCATAGTCACAAAGGTACTGATAAAAGAGATGACTCAGTATTAAGAAGTCAAGTGAATTCATATTTTGAAGCACCACCCCACTAGCTTATACGTGAAATAATTACACAGAAACTGTATTCATTTCATTACTGCCTGGCCCATTATATCTAGCCTCTTCTTGGCCAACTCTCACATCTTAAACTAACCCATTTCTATTAATCTGTGTTTACCATGAGATCCTGGCTTACCAGGAAGATTGAGCATATCTGACTGTTGATTTCATGGCAGCGGCTCTCTCTGTCTTCTTCCCAGCATTCTGTTTTACCTACTCCGCCTACCTAAGGGCTGCCCTATCAAAAGGCCAAGGTAGTCTCTTTATTAAGCTAATGAAAGCAACAGAAATACAGAAGGACCTCCTACTCAAATATCCTTTTCTAAAAGGTAAGCTTAGAAAAAAAAACATTAAATCAGGATCCTCTAACCCAGAGAATGGATTACTGTGTACCATGGGTTGGTCCTGCTCACAATTCCATTTGCTCTCTAACATTAAGTAAAATAATATTTACCTACATGACTGATCACTTTCTTTAGGATTATTTTTGGTTGGTCACTCATCAATGAAAACCATGTAATAGAGTAAACAATGGCTTCAATAGTACAAAAATAAACTTAAAAGTGTTCTCTATATATATTCCAAGTTAGTCTCACACTATGATGATTTGATCTTTTCGAACTGCAAACACTGAGTATGGATTCACCAAGTATTTTCTATAACCTGTGATTCAATGTAGCTGTGATGTCAGTTACTTGGCTGTTTTTGCATTTAAAATAACCAGCTCTGATATTTAAAACAAAAGTTTCCATGTTAAACCCATGCTAGTGTTGAACTCACATTGGCCTCTGTGTAGGAGAAAGATTGTTCTCTCCCCAGTTATGGCGAAGGTGATCTAAATTTTCTTATCTCACTGATTAAATCAAAATTATACACACTGTCTCACATGTTAATAATCTCCAGATGGAGAGCAAGCTAAAAGAAAGCTAAACATTTAGCAAAAAGCACTTGTATCCTACACTTGCTACAGAATACTAAGAACACTGAGGACATTATTTTCAAGCTAGATTTTCCTTGTTTAAACAAATGCCACTGGCAAGAATAATGATGCACCATAATTTTACTAGAGTGCTATATTTGTTAAACAGCATGCAAGCCTCATAAAAGAGTGATAAGTTCCTTCAGTGATAGTAAAATAAGCTTTCATGTTGAGATGTTCAGAGGTGATACTCTTCACGGACTCTAGACTTGCATTACTTATTTTGTATTGAAATTTTCACTAACAGAAAAAGCACCCACATATGTAAGAAAAACATTACTAGAACTCAAAGCTCACATCAAACCCCACACACTAATAGTAGGAGATTTCAACACTCCTCTCTCACCAATGGACAGGTCAACCAGACAGAAACTTAACAAAGAAATACGAGATCTAACAGATGTAATGAATCAAATGGATTTAATAGACATCTATAGAACATTCCAC
>PVIU01026513.1:0-21875 GCA_004026605.1 Ondatra zibethicus | reverse complement strand
CTCTAAAAACAAAAATAAAGACAAAGAATGTTAGTGTAGTGACACCGGGGTAGTGACGCCGGGGTAGTGACACCAGTAATATTGATAGGAAGCTTAGATGGGAGGAATGTGTGTTCAAGATTAGCCTGGACTATATAGTGAGAGCCTGGAGGGGGGTGGGGAAGAAAAGAGAAAGAGGAAGTTAGAGATAGACTGATTATGCAATCAATCAATCAATCAATCAAAAACCCCACATTTTGGGGTGTTATTCTATAGACATGCACTTTCCAGGAGAGTGGCCACTAGCCACACTGAGCAGTTGGATGGTCAGTGTTTTAACCTAGATGTGATCTCCATTAAAAATTCCCAATGTAGCTATTAATGCATAATAAGAGTGTCGATTGATCAGCTTTATTTACTTATTTATTACACTATTTACTTAGCCACAATGATACATTTTAGAATTGTGACACAGAGCGGAGAAAAGCAATTTTCTTTGTTTTCAAATTCCTGTTACTCTTTGAGATTCGGAGGAAAGGAATCAGAATTCTCAGCAATTTCAAAATTATGATTATTTTAAGCGTATATTTAAAATGCATGTTTAAAGCATAAAACACACTAGATTTGCTCGCTGTTACAAAGAGCTACAGCCTACAGAAATATTCAAACAATATAACCTAATTTCCAATTAAGATCTCCCCGGAAGGTAACAGCCCCTGGTGGAATCATATGTGGACACTGCCCCTTTCAGGACTTATTTTGAATTGAACCTGTCTTAGCTATTGAGAGAGTAGTCAAAGGACTTGCATGAACTCTTTAGTATGTGCTTTATCTTTTTTATTATTTAATCAGTATGCATATACTTGCATATATACATTATAGGCTAGGATCTGCATATGGGGAGTTATAAATTGTATCTCATAAATTATTGATTGAAGCAGCCAATAAATAAGATAAGACTCATTCTTTGACTACTCATAGGCATGTGTAAACATTGTGGTTTTGCTAGATTTGATTCACAGAGACTAAGGTATCAGGAAGAGGGCCCAAGGCTCTATTGCTCCCTGAATTTCCTAAAACCTGTATTTTTACGTTAATTATTATTTTTATTTTATTTGCACATTTGTCTGTCTGAGGGTGTCAAATCCCCTGGAACTAGAGTTACAGGCAGTTGGAAGCAGCCATGTGGGTTCTGGGAACTGAACCCGGGTCTTCTGGAAGAGCAGAAAGTGCTCTTAACTATCGAGCCATCTCTCCAGCTCCAAACCTGTATTTTTTTAAAATTCAAATTCTCCAAAATTTATATCAAACATGTTGATTGCTTCTAAAATGTTCATCACTCTTTAGATAAAGATTATTGCAACTTATTAAAGGTTTTTACTCCACAGGTTCAATGATGCGCTCCTCATGGTGCCTGCACGATCCTGAGCCTCTGTGGGGCAGGAAGAAAGGGACTCGAGTAAGTACTGTTGAGTGACTATTCCACCCATGCGCTCACATCAAAAGGATGAATGACAGCTGCCAACAGACATGAAATAAAAAGTTAGCGAGGCATGATGGCTCATACCAATCATTCTAGCACCTGGGAGACTGAGGCAGAAGGATTGCTTTGAGTTTGGTGCCATCCTGGGCTACATAATGAGATCTTGTAGTATTAAAAAGGGCTCCAATCCAAAACCAAATAGCTGCATGAAACAAAACAAAGCAAAACAAAAAAACAAAAGCAACAAAAAAAGCAGGATGACATTTTTAGAGGGATGCGAAGTGTTTTTAGCACAGGTGTGGCAATCAGGTAATGCAGACCTTAACTAGCTAGAATTAGTCATTCAGTGGTGCTTAAGTCCTTGAAAACATAATGTGTGCACTTAATGTGCACAATTTTATCTTTCAATTATAAAAGCAAAACAAAATAAAAGTGAACAAATCTGCCAGGCATCAGTTGCTGGTGGGGACGGAGATTTAGTGATTTGAGCATAGCCCCGCTCTTGTAGCGCTGGGGGCCGTTGCGTTGACGCACATGGCCTCTCTAAAATTCTCTTCTGTTTTTGTGTTTGTAGAAAGTTTGCCTTTCAGGAGACAATCTGATCTAAGTTTTTAAATATTCTGCAGAGGGACCCCAGCAAGATGCCTTGTATTATCTCTGGGTCTCTAGCTTTGGAGTCTGAGGTGTACTCCGTGGCCCCACTGTCTTTAGGAAGCAGTTGAATGAGTCATGAGCAGCAGAGTGGCAGGAAGCAATGTGATTGATTTAATCTATATGGTCAGGCCTTAGGTCCAATTAAGAAGTGATCTTATTTACCTACTCTGTGGACATGAGCCTGGAAATCGCTTGCTATGTTAGTGAAAGATTTTGTTTTTGGATTTCCACAATTCATGGGCACTTTGATTTTTAATCATAGCAACTCTGAGTGAAAAAAAATCAATAAATTATGCAGAAATAGTAATGTACAGATAAAAAATGAGGAAAGTGCATTGAGCATGGATCAGTAATGAACACTTCTGGTGCATGTGTTAATACTTTTGAATAAACAGTAAACTGAGGTCTATTGGAAATATATATAGTTGGCAGGTCTGGGATGGTGGTAGAGTTCCTGATAGAAATGCAGGCCTGTGTGACATTTGACTTGTGGGCCCCAGTGGCTCCTGAATCAGGATTGTAGGAAGTTGTGAGGAAAATATAGAAATGTCACCTATGGTCAATTAGGAAATCACATTACGAAGCAACAGCTGTTAGTCATTTTTAATACTGGGTTCCCTTACGCTATACCAATAAAAACTGCTGCCCTTCTGGGGCATGCAATACTCCCAGACTCAAATGCACAGGTGCATTAAGGTGTCCCCACGGACACTTTTAAGAGTGGTAGAAGGTGGCTAGATGTTGTTTGTACTAAGGAGAAAGGATAAAATATAAGCAATCTTGTAAGTACGTAATGGACTAAGAACAAGTGTGGGTCAACAGAGAGAATGTTGTCTGTAATGCTGGCCCTGCTTTTTCTCTGATGTAAAATCTAAAGAAAAAAATAGAGAGGTCTAGAAAGGAACCAGCATCAGGGCTTGGAGTGGGGATGAGTGTCGGTAATAGGGAGAGAACTATTGTTAGAATATCTGATACACACATATGAAACTGTCCTGAGGCCCATTGTGTGTGAGGTAAGTACACACTAGCACATCTAACTGTAGGCTTTTTCTTTCTTTTGAAAGTTCGTGCTTGACTTCACTAAGTGGATGCGCCCCCTCCAACTGAATCATCCTGGAACATCAAAGGTCTCAGTCTTTACCTCTGTGGGTAAGGAAAGATGAGATTTATGTGAGTAATAGCTCGAGTTTTATGTTCTTGGGTTTGGAGGTTGGCTTATGGGTGTTGCTTGCATCTTCCCAAAGTAATAAATGGATATAATTCATAAGTAAAACCAACAAAGGCCAGTGGCGGGAATCAAAAGCATTGATGGGAATGTGCTCAGGCTGGGGGTTTTAATTAATGTGATTTAGCACCAGTAAAATCCAATAGAAGAAGATAAGTGCCCGATCATTCATTTTCAGGGTTGCTTAATATTCCATTTTTTCTTTCTTGCTGCAATTCACTTATGTACTTTTTCACTGATAACACTCAGGCTATTAATTTCTTAAGGAGAAAGGGTGCAGGACAATGAGCAAAATGATCTATTTATTCTAGTTGCATAGTAAGATCATGGTTCTTCACTTATTGATGGTGCCATCCTTAAGGCCCAAAGCGTCCAGGCATGGACCCATGGTGAACACAGACATGAAAGGATGTCAGAACACGGATTGGCTGGAATGTGAAAAAGGATACACATTTTGGGGGAAAGTGACCAGATTTATTAGTTATGTGGAGAATGGACACTTGACAGAGCAATGTATTATTCAGTGATGTTGCTCTTGGACCTTCTGATTTACTAATTTATCATATATACATAGATATATATATCTTAGAACATCAATGAATGAAGTAATGAGCAAATGGAGAAAATATATCAATAGACTTGTATAGCAGTGAGCTTTCCGAGGTGTCTGAATACAAGAATTTTGACTAAACTCTAACTCAGGGAAATGTCAGAAAAAGAACCCCCCCCCCATTTCTGCTGTGAGGTGTGCTTCTTGTACAAGATGAGCACAGTTAATGACTTTGGCCTTCGCTCATCCCTTCTTTGAATTATATTATTTTATTATAATGGGGCGAGCACAAGAACGAATAAAGATGGCCAATTTTGCAAAAATAGAAAAAGAAAAGAAGAGAAGAAGCATTATTTCTGGGTGTTCCTTTCCAGCCCTCATAACACACACAGACGCAGTCTTTCTGACCATGGTCCTGAAGGACATGTCCTGTGCTGTGAACCACAGTATTGCTGTTTGGATTGTGTTGATAGCTGGCCACTGGTTTTATTTAGACAAGAAATAAATTATATGTATGAAAATGATTGTTTGAAAGGCTAAGCATGGGAGATTTCTGTGTATATGATAATAAGCTTTACTGATCTAATTCTGTCCACCAAAGGCCATTCTCTTAAAAAGGACCTTGACCATTGTGTCTGTGATCACTGTGCCTATGGATACAGCGAATGTTTTGGTCCAGTGTCTCAACTTTCGTTTTGATGTACCCTTAAAATTGAGTAAAGGAATGAGCTCGCATCTCAGTTCATTTCTTAAAGGACGTAGACCCAGGAACAGTTAGGAGCAAGTTTTATTAAACAAAAATTTGAATTAAAAATTTTCATTTTATTATTGTTGTGGCGTGGGTGTGCACACACCATTGTGTGTGTATGGAGGTCTGAGGACAGCTACTTGAAAGTTGATCCTCTCCTTTTCATGGTAGTGTGTGGTAATAGAACTCAGGCCTGTGGCTTTCTCAGCAAGTACTTCTACCCACTAGTCATCTTAGCAGCCCAAAGATCTGGTTAATTTGGACTCATTAGTGATTAATAAAAGCCCTCCATCTTTAACTGACCTATGTTGAATTGAATCATATTAACTGCAAGTTATAGTTCATTTCTGTGGCTGGGTCTACACCACATCTTCTTATTTTATTTATATGTTGATCGTTTATGCCTTTGACAGAAGTTAGCGATAAACCACCTACGCCTAGACTATGGAATGTAGAAGTACTGAAGTCCCTAAGTCCCTTCACCACACAGGTGGAAGCCAGCATCTCCATCTTTACTGAATGTCAGCTGTGGTACTCTCACTCTGCGGAGAGTGGAAGGTGTTGCTGCTCTGTGACACATGCACTCTACAAAGAATGGAACCCACAGACTTAAATCTTTTAATGGGCTGACTCATGAGGGATTGGGCGACTAATCCAAACTTGGTGACTTTTACATTCCCATTGTTATGGGCTCCAAAATAACTCTACTTCTTACGCACTGACTCATGTCCTCTTTAATTTTTAATACAACAGAAACTAAACTTCACCTCCTTGCACAAGAGAAACAAATGCAGTCATTAAGACTGTCTGTGCGCTGCTACCCACAGACACCTTAACCTCATTTATCTTTTTCAAGGGACCTGATTGTGCATTGCCAAGGGTCTACCCTGAAACAGTGCTCTGAGAGGTCCCATGCTTCACACATTAGCTGGCTGGCTCGTCATCCTTATTCTGTCGGTAGCTTGTTCACTCCTAAATTACATCAAGTGGATAGATGCTTGCCTATGAATAAAATAAAAGAATGCGTATAGGGGCAGCAGAGGGAATCACCCAGAGTTTGTAGTTAATAAGATTCAGCATCCCTAACTCCGCTAATCATGGACGGCTTTTGTTTGTTCTCAGAATTTTTCAGTATCAAGATTTGTTTTGTGGCCTTAGTGGTTTATACACTCAGTCAATGATGAATGCCTGGACCAAGAACTCACTGAGGTGGGAGCGTGCAGAATGAGGGCGGCAGGCAGTGCTAACGTCCTTGCTGTGACTGGAGTGTGGTTCTTGGTTGTTCACGTTTAGTTCCCCTAATCTGAAACATCAGAAAGTGTTCGTAAATCTGAAACTTACTGAGCATTGACTTTTGGTGCATGTGGAAGATTCCACAATCGTCCTCATGATGGTTACAGTCAAAATGCGGATGGGTCCACTGAAACAGTGTAAGAGCATCCTTCTGGTCACAGGTGTAAGGTGACTAGGCAACAAATGAACCTTATTTCTTTTTGGGTAATATTTTAAGGATATTTCATTGTGTTTGTGCAGATATTCCAAAAGTTGAAAAAAAATTCCAAACTTGCAACACTTCTTATACCACGCAAGTCGGAAACAGGATGCTCAGTCGTGGCTGTTGAGAGCTCTGGCAAGAGTTCTTCATCCTGAGATGTTATGGCTATAGCATGAAACACACTAGTCTCACAGTTTCCATGAAGCCAGAATTCAGGGGTTTTTGTATGGTATCTTGTCAACTTACAGTGAGATGCCAGGCAAAGTAGTTGCTTGGCTGTGTGTGTGTGTCTGTGTATCTGTGTGTGTGTGTCTGTGTGTATGTGTGTGTGTGTGTGTGTGTGTGTGTCTGATCTGCCTACAAGGCTCATGTCCATGGCTGGCTGCTGATGGGGACCATACTTCCTCTCCACATGAAGCCTTCCTCAATGAGAGTCCTTAGAACATGACAGTTAATTTCCCCAGAGCCATCAGTACAGGACAGAATTAGGTAGGTCCTTAGTGTATCATACAGCCTAACTCCCTGAGGCACAAACCAACACTTCCGTAGTGTTCTACTGGTCGCAGACAGCCATGACCCACAATGTGAGCAGATCACACAAGCTGTGGGCCCCGCTGGCCATCATCTGGAGGCTGCCTACCACCCTGACTGTCCAAAAGTCAGACAAATGTAATAAGAAGAGCAAGGAGAGTTCCCAAAAGGCATTGACATGAAGTGAGGGAGCTGACTAATCACATGTCCTCTTCACTGCCACGAGAGTGTCTCAGTCCTACAGAAAGTAAGCTCTCAGGTCTATCTCAGTACAATGCCAGGAGCTTGTTTTCAGGTTCACATTTTATGGTTATTGATTTTGTAGTCATGACTCAATGAGCTGGTAAACAAAGGTAGGACTAACTAAACCAAAGACAACCAAACCCTGACCCATGATGAGAATTCTGGGGTGTCTGAATCAATGATTTTGATTAACCCTGTAACTCTGAGGTCCATCGTAAGAGACTTTATTAGAGGCCGGTGAGATGACTCAGTGGGTTAAGGCACTTGCTGCCAAGCCCGAGAGCCTGAGTTCAGTCCCTGGCTCCACATGGTGGAAGGAAGAGAACTGTTCCCGAGGTTTTCTTCTGATCTCCCCATGTGTGCTACAGCATGCACCTACACACAGACAAAGACACACACACAAAGAAACATGCACATAGACAGAGACACATACAAGGCACACAAACATGCAGTGAAAGACACACATAGACAGAAACACACACAGACACACATAGACAAAGACACACACAACAGACACACAGATGAAGACACACACAAAGACACAGAAATATAAAAGACACACACATATAGGCAAAGACACACAAACACAAAGACACAGAGACAAAGAAAACCACACACAGGTAAATACACACACAGTCAAAGACACACATAAGACACATACAAAAAGAGACAAAGACACACACATAGAAAAAGACACATACAAGATGCATATATACACGAAGACACACACACACAAAGCCACACTCACAGGCAAACACACACAAAGATACACACACAGAGACAAAGACACATAAGACACACAAATATAAAGACACATGCACATGTGCAAAGATACATACACAGGCACAAACAAAAGACAACAAAGACACACAAAGACACAGAAGACACATACATACAGACAAAGACACACATACACAGGCAAAGATACATGTACCAGGCAAAACCACACAAACACACACACACAGGCAAAGAGGCATACAACAAAAGATACACACACAACACACATAGACAAAGACACACATGCACACAGACAGACCCACATGCATGCAAAGACATACACAAGAAATACACATATAGACAAAGACACACATACACACAAAAGTCACACATAAGACACACATACAAAGACACATACAGACAAAGACATATACAGGCAGAGACACACAGGCAAACATACATATAACAAAGACATGTACAAGCAGAGACACACAGACAAACGCATATACAACAAAGATACACACAATGACACATGCACACAGGCAAACACACACACACAGGCAAAGAGGCATACAACAAAGACACGCGCATATACACAAAGGCACACACAGAGATATACACAAGACATATACTTACAAAGACACACACAGACAAAGAAACACATAGACAAAGACTCACACAATCAAAAAGACATATAGCAAAGACACCCACAGACAAAGACAAACACAAAGACACACAACACACACAAAGACACACAGCCGGGCGGTGGTGGCGCACGCCTTTAATCCCAGCACTTGGGAGGCAGAGGCAGGTGGATCTCTGTGAGTTCGAGACCAGCCTGGTCTACAAGAGCTAGTTCCAGGACAGGCTCCAAAGCTACAGAGAAACCCTGTCTCGAAAAACCCACACACAGACAAAGACATACACAGAAAAAGACACACACACAAAGATACACACAGACAAAAACACATACAACACACACAAAGACACAAGACACACATACAGACAAAAACACCCATAGACAAAGACAAACACAAAGACCCACATACAACACAAAGAAAAAGACACACAAAGGCACATACAAGACACACATACACACACCCAGGCAAATACACATGACAGGACACACACACACAAAGACACGCATACAGACAAAGACACACAGAGGCTAAGACACACATAGACAAAGACACACACACAGACAAAGACACACAGAGGCAAAGACACACATAGACAAAGACACACACAAGACACCCACAGGCAAAGACACAATACATACAGACAAAGACATACACAATGACACACACATACAGTCAGACACACACATGGACAAAGACACACTCAAGATAGCTACAGACAAAGACACATATACACAGACAAAGACATACACAACACACATATAAAGATACACACATGCACACAGACAAAGACACACATGCACACAAAGACACACACAGACAAAGACATACAGAAGACACACACATACTGATGAAGACACACACAAAGACACAAGCACCTAGCCCAAGACATATACAGCAAAGACACACATCCACACAAGCAAAAACACACAATGTACACATAAAGACCCACTCACAAAGACACACACACACCATACACAAAGCACACACACAAAGACACACATATGCACACAAACACACACACAGAAATACAGATACATAACACACACACACCCCTAACATGTAAAAAGAATAATCACTTGTTTAGTTGTTTAGTAAATCTTATTAAAGTTAGAAACATTTTAAATTTTGTTCTTTAGCTATTTAGTTTTGTAAGTCTGTGTTGTTTCACTGTAAATAAATTAATACAACTAGGCCAATATTTAAATACATAAATATTTAAATAATCAAGGACAAAACACAGCTGTTTGTGGCCTCCTTATGAGATTACAGAATTTATGTACTATTGTGAATACATTAAAAATATCAATTCCAACAAAAATTTATTAAATCTGATTGATAGCCTTTCACACAGGAACACTGAGTCCTGAGAAATTGATAGCATTGCTCTTCATCATTAAGGAGAGAGTGGATGGGGAATTCATGCTTGTTTATTGAACTGTAGTTAAAATACAGAAAGTTCAGTAAATAGGAACCAGCATTGATCTAATGAGCACAGGATTGCTAAGGTTGAGGAAAGCTAACCAGCCCGTTACATTGACGTTCACTGTGGAGAGAGGAAACCGTAAGTTTTATGTTAAGAATATCGTGCTTGTTATTGTTGGGACTTATTGTCTGTTGATTTTGTTGTTGTTGTTTGTGAGTGAGCAAAGGATGGTTTAAGTGAATGAAGAAAGCATTCAAACCTAGGCCGGAGATCTTGGAGCATGTCAGCAAGAACTTTACTAGACTCCAAAGTCCCAAGGACCACTAGGAAGCTAAAGCACCTGTTTTCATGGGAAAGAGTGTGGGAAGACTCAATTTGGTGGTTTTTTTGTTTTGCTTTTTTTTTTTTTTTTTGTCTGTTAAGATTCTTTAGTTCAAGCTGGGGAGTAGTAGCGCACGCCTTTAATCACAGCACTTAGGAGGCAGAGGGAGGCAGATCTCTGTGAGTTTGAGGACAGCCTGATCTACAAAGTAGGTTCCAGAATAGCCAGAGCTACATAGAGAAACCCTGTCTTGAATCCACCCCCAAAGATTCTTTATTTCAATTTATATTTTTATAAGTAAGTTAATACATGAATAAAGGAATAAAATATGTAGGTGAATAGAAACAATAAAGGCGAGCTGTGGATGGAGCATTTCCGTGTATGTGATGACAGGAAGATCTCATGAAAAGAGAAATAGGATTAATTGAATTTCCAGGTCAAGGGTCACTTCTTGAGGTGACGGACATAAGAAGAGGGCCCTAGAAGAATTGGGTGCTGTTGGTGCCAGCCAGTTGTTTCTCTAAATGTTTCCTTCCCACGCCTCCCCTCCCCCATTATTTTATTCTTTTAGATCAATTTTAGGATCTTAGAAAAATTGATTCAAGGCTACAGGGATGCCCCCACACACACCTGTGTGATCTCCAAAGCCCTCCCCCACGGTCTGTATCATCCAGTAGTGTAGAACATTTATTGAGAATGATGAACCTTCAGTGATACATGGTACTTCTCAGACCACAGTTCATGCCAGGACTTCCTTCAGGTGTACTTGTTATGTGTCTGGCCAGATGTGCAATGGCATCCAAGCCTTGTGTGGAGCACTTTCATAGCCCTGGGGCTGCCCAGTTGTCTTTCTCTCACTCCCTGCCAACCCTGGCAATCCCCAGTTTCACTGCCCGTCCACAGAGCACCATTCTTGGAATGTCATGTAGTTGGAATCATACAGCATGATGACTTTCCAAGTTGGTTTCTTTCATGAGTAAAATGCACTTAACACTCCCTCCATGCCATTTCATGCTGCGGGAGTTCATGTGTTTTGTGTGTGCTGATGTTCCATTATCTATATGTGCCATGGTTTGTGGCTTATGAAAGAAATCTTGGTTGCTGGTAATTATGAGCAAGGCTGTTATAAACACAGTGTGGGTTTGTGTGAGTGCAAGTTTCCTGTTGAGTATGTTCCATAGAAGAATATCTTCCATCCATGGTAGAAATAAGTAGTCATGGCCGACAGTGTGCTGGACCTGCCTCTCTAGATTCATCCGTCTCAAAAAACATTCTACTTTGCTGGGGCAGTCTGGTCTTTTGTCTTTCTGAATAAATTTTAGGATAAGTGAATCAATATTCACAGAAATAACTTGCTGATATTTTAATTGGAATGCACTGAATCTATAAGTTAAGTTGGAAAAAATCTGATATTTATGAGATTGATTCTTCCTATCCATGAACATGGGAAAGCTCTTCTCATGTTATCGCATGACAAAACTCACTTTATTAATGAGTATTATCATTTTATTCGTATAGACCCATACAATTTGTTCATTTCATGCCTAAATATTTCTATTTTGTAGTGCTAAAATAAGTAATCTTAGCCTTTATTTCAAAATTGTCTTAATAGTCATGTTTATTTTGTATCCTGTAGCCTTTCTCTAATCACATAATCTGTCCTGTTTATTTTCATTTCATTTCATTTTCTGTTCTTAACAATGCTTTGTCCAAGACTTCCAGTCTAATTTTGAAAATCAGCGATGAGAGGGGATAGCCTGGTCTTGCTTCTAATATTAGTTTGAAACCTAGCTAGTTTACCCCATTAGACATTAATCTTACTCATTATTAGATGTGATTTCTTAATATTTAGTGAAAACTTACATATCTAAGTTTGGTTAAGTCTACTTTTCTTCCACAGAGAGGTCCCAGACAGCTGAGTTACTCAGCTTTTCTAAGAAGCAAAACCTTAGCAGTTAGCTCTACGTATAAGAAACTAAGAGAATCATGTAAGTGAGACATCATGTGCTTGGCCTTGTTTAGGGTGCTTTGCTCGTGTTTAGTAGTAGCTCAAAGGGGTGTCTTTAAAAGAGAAATTAAAGTCTCCAGGAGTGGGTCAGTGATGGGAAAGTGAGGAACCAAAAATATTTCATTCAATTTGGTGTAGTGGTCCAGATTTTAAAAATGGTAATAGTTGATTCATTTATTATGAGAACTGTCTATTGTTGTGTCATCTTCTACCACACATGATTTAAACATTTGTCTGTTAGTCTGACCCTGGCTGATAGGGAAGAAATCACAAGTGGTGGAAGGTGCTGGCTTTATTACCTTCCACTGGGCCATCTTCACACCAGGACCCATTCCCTCATCCGAAGGCCCTGGGTACCAGCAGTCAGAGCAGAGTGGTATGATGCCTAGATGCTGGTGAATCATTTTTGTTCCCTGAAGTCCACGGTTAAGGGAGATTTATTCTGTAAGGAAAGGGAGATCTTGTCTCTGGAGTTTTGTGTTGTGTGGTAAGCACTAGTGAATTAACAAGAGAAGAAAGATGTAGAGGAGGGAAGGCATGTTTGGGCCCATGATGAGTACCATGGGGTATCTGAAACCAGGATATTGTGATTAAACCCGTGTATGACTCTGAGGTCCTTTACAAGTAGTCCTTCTTTAGGGAATGAGTGCCTGGTGCCATGTCCTTGGCTTTTGTTCGGGGAATACATTGGCTTTTTTACTTCTACACCAGCACTGGGGGTGGGCGGTAGGTAGGGCTCATAAGCTACGTACGTTCTCAGCTTTGTTTTTACTTTTAGTTTGAAATTAGTTTATGAATTTTTAAAAAGTAAGAATAAAAAAGAGGATCAGTTGGGAAATTAGTACAAAGGAATGTAATGAGACATGGATTATTATTACAACTAACCAACAGTAAAGGCTCTTAGGATTGTTCAGGGGTATATGGTCATTTGTATGTAAAAGTGTTTGTCATATATTGGTAACTGGTCTTAGAAAGTTCCTTTAGGGAAGTTACACCCATTTATTGGTGCAAAAAATTGTTAAATGTCCACATAATTGCCAAATGAGCAGAGACCAATGATACGAATGTTAATTCAAAACCTTCGGTTTTTTGATTTTCTTAATAAAAATGTAAAAAGAACCAAGCCTGCCATTATTGAGGGCAGTGGCTATAGCCAGATCAAAATTTTTTTTATACCCCAGGGCCATCACATTGTAGATTTCCATATGCTCAAAATGAAGGAATGATTTTAGGCCCCAATTTATTTTTTTTAAAGTCAGCATGGTGCTAATTAGGAATAATATTCCCATGTGAGAATTCCAGGCCATGTGATGGGGGAAATTATCAACCACTCATATCCAGTTGGGGTGTGGCTACCTGAACCCTCATGTAGAAAAACAGAGAGAACACAGGTGCTCGCTCACTCTCCATGTGGTGTTCGCGGGATGGATAGGACGTAGGTTTCCGCCAGCTTTAAAAGACTGACAGATCCCCATCATGTGATAGTGCTTGACAAGAAGCCAGTCTGCTGATTAGTCCACATGTTTCAACTAGAGATCTCAGAGATAAACAATATAGGCCATTCACTGTACAAAAAAAAAGCTACTAATAGAGTAATCATTACTGAGAAGTCCATGAATGACCGAATCAACTCAAGAAATCGTCACTGAAGAGTAGACAGTTACACTTGTATCTATGATGCCTGTTGGCAGAGATCTGTGAGTCAACACCTCTGGTAAAGCCTGGGTGTAACTCTGAGATCTGTTATTCAGTAAGGGAAGGACAATGTTTTCTGGAGAAACTGTGCAGAAGTTGGGAAAATTCAGTCAACTCGCCCTTGGAATTTTGTGATTCAGTGATGTGAAGTATGTTATTCAAGAGAATCAACATGTATGTAGGAAGTAGATACAGTAAAAAAGACATGATGCATAAGAGAGGCACACTTATTTGTACAGCAAGTAGTCTAATAAGCCAAGAATAAGTAATGCTATTGCTTGCTAAATAGCAAGAGCACCTGTTAATTGGAGAAAAGCAGAATGGAATCTGTAGCCCTCTTTCATACTGAGCGTATTAGTAGCTGCAATTGAGAGAGTTGCTTGGGTGTTTACTGTTCATTAAGAAAAGTGAAAGCACAGCAACTAACAATTTGTTAAATACCCCCTGGTTAGCAGATGTTTCTAATTACTGGAGAACTTATTCTTGGGCAAGGTTCCTTACATGTTTACAAGGTTAAACTTATATGTTTACAATATTTAAAATCCCAAGTTCTATATTAAATCTAAAGTTAATTTTTATGTAGTTCTGCTTGACCCATTACATTATAAATCCATTCTAATTCTCCTTTTCCCTCCTGTGATGAATGTAGGACCCCTGATTTAATTATTTAATATGGAATCATTTTCCTGAGTAAGGAGCATAGATGAGAATAAAGGTAAGACCTTTAGTTCATGGTCTTTGTTTGGAGTCTTTTGTTTATAGATGATAGCTGATTCAATTTCAAGATGAGTAATATGTACCTAAAGCAGGTACCACTCTCCAAGTATGTGCTAATTGAGGGAAGGCAGGGTTATTTACAAAATCATGTTTAATCCAAATTAGTGCAACAGACATAATTTTCAGTGGAGAGGTTGTTCTCCTGGCCTTTAGCGCTACTCTTCGTGCTGTGGCCGAGGTCAGCATGCACAAGAGTAGCTCCCTGGGGATGGCCTAGTACACAAGCCTATGAGTGTTTCAGAGGTGGAAGAAAGTAGCTTCATTATGTTTCATGGAGCCATCTTTGGCATATGGCTGGATTAAATAAAAGAGGACCACACAAA
Source organism: Ondatra zibethicus (assembly GCA_004026605.1). Classification (NCBI taxonomy): domain Eukaryota; kingdom Metazoa; phylum Chordata; class Mammalia; order Rodentia; family Cricetidae; genus Ondatra; species Ondatra zibethicus. Next base: position 7,061 of record PVIU01026513.1, on the reverse strand, counting down.
AACTAGATATAGATTTGCTCCCAAACAGACATGTTTAACAGTCCATAGTTTGCCACCCTTCAGCACCCATATCAAAGTAGTATGATCTGAATTTCTCAATGAGAAAAGAGCCCCAGCCCAAAGGTCTGGTTTCAGGGACTCTGTTTTGTTAATTATGAATCTGTCAGTTAATAAATGAAGCAAACACCCAGCATGGGCCAATGATGAGGAGCATGGGGTTTCTGAACGAGGACAGTGATTAAACCCTTATGAAATCTGAGGACTATTGCAAAGTGGTGTCTGCAGCCTGTAAAGACGAGTCCCCCAAGCCCGATCTTTGTGGATTCGTGGCACAACCCACATTCCTGTAACAAAACTAGCCATGAATAAAGACTCTATCAGTGACTGAAAATTAAGGAAGATAAGACTGGGCAAGTGGCACATGCCCACAGTCCTAACCCTTAGGGAGTTGAGGCAGGGGCGTCAGGAGCTTAAGGCAAGCCATGGTTACATTCCTCCCTAAAACAAAATGAACAAAACCAAAATAAAGCAACAACAACAACAAAAAAAGCAAAACCAACAAAATGGGGTATATGGCATAGTTCTACATGTAAGGGCATTTGAGACCATGCCTGATGATCTCTGAATTCCATCCCTGAAATACCCATGGAGAAGAACAGACCCCTATAAGTTGTCCTCTGGTCTCTACAAATATGCCCTCACACACACACACACACACACACACACACACACACACACACACACACACACGAATGCGTGCACTAAATGAACAAATTTATTATAACAAAAAAATGAAGAGAAATCAATGGTATACTTGTACTTTATAAAGCACTTAATGCAGTGTGGGTGGTTAGTCATTTTGAGAGTCTTAGTTTAGGTGCCTAGCAGTCTTAGAGGTCATGCTATTTGATTATTGAAAAAGGAGGCAAGTTGAGGCGAGTTGCCCCATGTCAAGGAAAAGAAGCCATTTCTGTAATTAGTGAGTAAAGGAAGAACACTCATACACAGGACAACGATGAAACTTCACACACACCTCCTTTGATAATATCTAGACAACTTTATTGAAATAAACACACACTAAGTCAAATAAGTTTGCTTCTCTTAAGCGGTGACATAGGAAAAACATAAATACCACTCAGGGGGCTGACACAGTACGGGTGGACTCCTATGGAGCACAGTGTAATTAAGAAGAAACATATTCGTAAATTTGTATCTCACCCAGTCCTTTGTTTGTTTGTTTGTTTGTTTTAATTCAGCCATTATGTACCAGTGGAAACCTTTACACCCTTGGGATCTTTACGCCACCCACTTCTGAAATCCACAGGAAGGCAGAGATTTTCTGGGCCTTTCCAGTATTGCATTTGGGAATTTACCTTGTTAGTGTTTCAGTGTTGGCTTGATGGCTACAAACTTTAAAATTCTGCCAGAAAAATTATCCCATGAGAAATTAGACACATCAGTTAGTGAGGGAAGTAAGCAGGGGCTGGGGAGAAAGCTAAGTGAGTCAGGTATTTGCCTTGAAATCATGAGAAGCTGATTTCCATTCCCAGCTCATGTAGATTAAAAAGGTTGACTGTGGTGATGTATATGGGTGACCCCAGTGCCGGGGAGGCAGCAGTGGGTATATGATGGTGGGTGACCCCAGTGTCGGGGAGGCAGCAGTGGGTATATGATGGTGGGTGACCCCAGTGTCGGGGAGGCAGCAGTGGGTATATGATGGTGGGTGACCCCAGTGTCGGGGAGGCAGCAGTGGGTATATGATGGTGTGTACCGGTGACCCCAGTGCTGGGAAGGCAGAGACAGGTAGATCTCTAGCTCTTGTTGGCTAGCCAGCTCCAGACCAGTGAGAGACATAACCTCATGAAACAAGATGGTTAGCTTCTGACCAGCACCCAAAGTTGTCCTCTGGCCTTATACACACACACACACACACACACACACACACACACTTATACACACACACGCACTCATGCACAGACACACATACACACGCACACATGCACACATGCATGCATACACTCGCTAACATGGGCCTGCACTTACCCAGGAAAATTAAGCTTGGACCATCACAGAGATTGTACCATATGGTAAATCTCTCCTCTCTAGCTTTTCACAATGTCCAACTGAAAGGACAACTTTACTTTTGTGTATGTTGATAACAAACACACCAGCTGTTCCTAATAATTAGAGTTATTTTTCTTTTTTTTTTCTGCTGGGTTCAGTGGTGTTCATTACATTATTTAAAATAAAAACTAATGCAGGTTCATAAATATAAAGTGCTGTTCTCGCTTCTAAATCCCACAAGGCAGTAAATATAAAGGACTGCCGCCTTCCCAAGTGTTACAACCGGAACGCAAACCGTTTATGGCTAATTGATCACCCCCCCCCAACTGTGGTTCCTCCTCAGAAGCTAAATGACACTGATTCATTTGCATGTTTGCCTTTTAGTACTCAGAACGGGCACAGCTGGTATGGCTTCATGGCTACCTTCTGGGGAAGATCTTGCCTGTTTACCTCTGAAAAAGGAGGGAAGACACAGATGTAAGTGAGCATCAAAGGCCATGTCCTTGTTGGGAGAGAGGTGCCATCATGCCCATAGAGTGGCTCCCGAGGACCAGGCCCCAGGTGGCCATAAGCTTGACAGTGATGGAAATATTTGTGAGCTAGCAATCAGGATGAATCCACTTCAGCACAGCCACATTCCTCAGGATAAAAACATGAGTGCTTTTCAACCATTTCCAGAATATTTTAATGTGATTTAGATCATAATGGACCCAGACACTTCTCCATTGTATTGCATTCACGGTCCCCTCACTGAGGGGCAACTGTAATAAAACAGCAAATCTTCTCATCAGATGGTAGTCCATTGTGCCACCTGAAAAATATAAATATGAAGTGAAAGAAGCTCAGACACAGCTCCTTGAATGACAGCAATTGATAGGGTGCACAGAATTGGATTCATTCAGATTTGCCCTCTTGAGGCTCACAGCAGAATGGGCAGGCTGTAGCTCTGTGGGATATGCACTGTTGAGACGTTTTAGTATTTTCAAGGCTCTTTCCTTCTTTAATTCGTGGATATTTATGGTATTATTTGTGAATCAATGAATAAGTTGAGAATAATATGCCTGAATTAAAGTACGGAATACCACCTGTGGATTGATGATGGCTATGTGTGGGTATCTGAATCCAATGTCTTGATTAATCTTGGACTGGGACTGTGAGGTCCGCTGTGTGCATGGGAAACGTTCCTTTGGGTTTTCATTGTTTACGTGTTTTGAGTTACTATTATGTCAATCAATACACCAGTAAAAGACAAAAAGGGCTCTGCATGATTCAGTTATGAAAGGGGCTAATAAAGCAAAGATTGCCGTTCATTTCTGTGAGAGGACTTAGCTAGCCCCTCTGCCATTGTTTGGTGTTGGTGCTGAGTTGCTCATAGCATGACTTATTTTAAAATGTACCAATAATCTTACATAACGAAGTTATGCATTTAGTATAATATCAAACTAGTAAAAGTATATAAATAAGTACATTCATTAATAACTTAACACAATGAACTGTTTTACTAAGCACACTAAAAAGTATTTTGATAAACAACACAATTAACAGAACCTCAAAGGCTAATTAATGACTAGCCATTGCTATAGGGGACCCGACAGAACCTGAACCCTGAGACTGAATGATCATTACAGGTCCTCTCACTAGTTTTCATCTGGAAAGAAAAATGCAACACAATAGTATGGCTGAGAAACTTAATTGTTCTTTCTTAAAATGTATTTGTGGATCATTTTATAAGAAATGAATGGACAAATAGAAACATCACTTAATGTTTTGGCACATTATCCTGAGGGTTGATGAAGACGGTTGCTATTATTATAAGTCTGTAAAAGATATAGTTTCATGCCTGAATCCATTTTATAGGGGCATAAGAATTGTAGTGTATTCTTGTAATCTAAATCCTTGGCAGGCTGAGGCAGGAGGATTACTGTGAATTTCAGGCTAGCTTTATCTACACCACAAGAGCTTACTCTCAAAGGTAATTTAAATTTTTTTTAAATTTTATAATTAAAAACTAAAAATATAAATAAACACACAATTAATTAATTAGTTAATCAATTCTCCCCACCCTCTTCAAGTTCCCCAAGACAAAGATTAGGCACTTTCTCCTTTCTGAACTAGTTACACAAACCCCACTGTTCAGATGCACCTCATGATAAGCAGTTAAGTTCAAATTAGGTAAAAGATAATTAAGTTTCTCAACCATACCAGCCACTTCGCAAGCCACATGCCATGGTGGCTACCACACTAAAGAGTGTGCACACTGATAGACAGGGCTATTGTCAAAATTGCAGATGCCAGAAAATCTGAAAAGGAATGGTGATCAGTGTGTGTTGTCTTCAGAATTAGATAATAGATAATACGTGATTCTTGGAGCTATGGAATACATGAAACAGTAAATGCATAGATTGCATGACAGTGCAGCTCATTGGTTAGTTGCTAATGGAATATGAACCAATTCATCCCATTTTGTGAAAGTTTCCTAAAAGTTCTCTGACCTTTGTGTTGCTTGATAGGCATGTCCGTCCTCTTCAACAGTTTAGACAATTGAAAAGGTAGCCTATTCTTTGGTCAATGAGAAAAATGCGAACTGACTTCATGAATATTTTAGTACCAAATTAATGGCTTTTAAAATATCCTAAATCTAAATGGCTCATTGTTTTAAAACTTGGTAGTTGACACTACAGAATGAAGAATATAGGTGACTGAATTCCTCTTTGAGATGGGAGTTTGGCTGTTGTCACTGTGGCTAAGACACTTTATGACTACATAATAATCAAATAGTCTTGCCAATCACAGCTGATTTCTTTGTAGTGTTCATCTACAAACCAATGATATGAATGTATTATGAAACAATTGCTATGAGTCCAATTGGCATATATTACTCACAAAACACTTTATTTGTGTACTGCAGTTACTTAAAAGTTATCTTCTCATAAAATCTAAGGCTGCATGTCCAATAGGGCTTCCACCATACACACAAGGCTGCTTATAGCTAAAGTAATTAAAGTGAAGTGAAATGTAAAATTCAATTTCTCCATTGCAGTGTCCACATTTCACGTACTTGGCAGCTACCTGAGGTTCTGGGGGGCTGTGTTGGAGATGCAGTTAGTAGCATGCTTGCATTATTCTGCAAAGTGCTATCAGAGGGTCCCTCATACTGTAGGGACACACAGAAGAGGAAAGAGGGACAGAAGCGAGGACTGTGAGGCAGGCTTGTGATTTGATCCACCCATGGTTCACTAAAGGCCCCTGGGAAAAGGTCGGAAAGAGCTAAGCTAGGAGAAAGGAAACTATGAGGAGACCTTGGGTCCACACAAGCTTATTGTTTCTGGCTATTTCTTTTAAATACATGAATATTTATTGTATTTGCTGCCAGTGAGACGATGAACGGGTCAATAAACAAAACTGTTTCTGAAAGAGGACAAAGATTGCTTATGGATCAATGAAGAGTACCCTGGAATGTCTGAATAGAGTACTTTGATTAAGCCCTGTAACTCTGAGTTCCATTGCAAAAAAATCCCATTTATTAGCTCTTAAGGATATGCACTTAATCCAGCAATCAAATAGTACGAGTTGTACTCTTGGGTTTCTGTGCACGAAAGCAGTGTGTAAGTCAACTGAGAACCCTATAAATGAACACAAAAAAATGGGTTGTTTCTCTTCCAAATGTGTGAGTGCTTAATGCGATAAGAATCATTACTAATGTATTTATGAGGCTCTGTGCTCTAGGAATGCATTGATTAATGCTGATGCTGCAAAACAAGGAATATATGGATAAATGTTTGTTCTTTTCAGATATGCTGTTTTTTTAATTAAGGAAAGGACAAAATATTTATTTAATTTGATTTTTCACTAAATGAAATCCCAATTGAAGAGGGCTTACCCATGAGTCTAGGCTGACAACATGCCCCAGGAGAACACCTGTGATTTCTGGTGTACTTTTTATTGTATTTCAATTCCATTCTTCGGTTTAATTAAACAATTAAATTACTGAACATATAATATAATCTGGCGCTAGTATTGGCTGATAGCTCTGAACTGACAACAGTAATGGCACTATCAAACATAGACTAAGGATATTAGTATCTCAATTAATGAGGCCAAACGTAGGCCAGGGAGGACCTTTGTTATGAAATATCACTCATGATTAATCTGGTCCCGATTCTCTGGAGAAGGTAAATAAACCCAGCCCTAACGTTTTTTTGTTTTTTTTTTTTTGCCATGGTGATTGTATTTATTTGTTTAGACACACTATAGTATTATACAGTGTCTGTCCCATCTACTTGAGTTGCAGGGATAAAAAAATCTCATATGCAACCAGATGGCTCTGTGCATATTCACATTGGACACACAGCGGCAGAGACTGAGTCAGGATCTCTTTCCTTCTACATAGGTTCCCTCAGAAGGTTTACCTCTCCCATGATGAGCAGGGGCTGTGTAGCAGAGAGACACATGGACAGTCTTGGTTCATTGTGGGTCTTTATTTTAATACTTAAAGGGAAGAAAAGTTGACATTCTTAATTTCTTAAAACTTCATTATAAAAATATTGCAAAAATTATTACTCGCTGAAATGAACCAGACCCAAAGACTTACATTTTATTAAGTGATAATACATAGCTATTACCACAGATTCACAAACATCTGAACATCTACAGAAAAAATTTTGCTAAGCTTGCATAAGCTAAGTCATTAAATTTTCATCATCCACAGTGCTCAGCCCTCAGAAGCAATGGCTTTGGTCTGCTTTAAACACTGGACCCTGCTCACAAACTACACTTTTTCACGGTGTTTACATGAAGACCCCAAAACCTGTGTGAGTAATATTTAAATGTATTGCTCTTCTCAATGGGATGCTCTATGTTATTATAGAGTATCAGTTATATCTGAGCAAAGGATTCGGTTGTTCTGAAGAAATCACAGCCATAGGCACACATTACTAGAGAAGAAGAAGGCTAACATGGACCGATGATGACAAGGGTCAGCACTATAAGTCACTGAC
>PVIU01026512.1:0-21912 GCA_004026605.1 Ondatra zibethicus | reverse complement strand
CAAAGGTACTTCATTCTAATCAAGGACAAAACCTAACCAATAAAACAAAAAGATACTATACACATATGCCCCAAACTCTGCTGAACCTAACTACATTAAAATCATAATACTGGAAATAAATGCCCAGCTAAACATCAAACTAATAACAATTTTTTATATCAACAACTACTTTCTGCAATACACAGGTCACCTGGGAAAAAATAAGTAAAGAAGCTACAGAAATATATGAAATATTACAGCAAAATACCTAAGAGATATCTAACAGAGCATTCCACTCAAACAGCAAACAATATATCTTCTATCCTGCAGCTGGTGGAAGATTCTTTATAATAGATATTATCCTATGACTCACAAAAATCCCTTAACAATTTCAGAAAAATTGAAATAATTCCATCTAACAATTATGCAATAAAGGTTAAAATCCACAGTCAATAAATATCTAAAAGTGTTTAAATTCATGAAGTCTGATTAACTTATTATTAAACAATAAATTGCCAAATGAAGAATAAAGAAAGAAAACAAAACACTCCTGGAACCAAATGAAAATAAAAATACAATGCAATAAAACACCTTGGACACATTAAAAGCAACTGTAAGAAGAAAATATACAGCCCTAAAAATCATAAAAAGCAAAAATAAGTAACTTGATGATATATCTCAAGAATGGCAAAGTAGCAACAAACCAAACCCAAATCCATTAAAAATAAATAAATAATGACATTCCAAGCAGAAATGAATTAGAAACAGAAAAAACAAACAAAAAAATCAATGACTCAAAAAGCCATTTATTTGAAAATATATATGAGATCAAAAGCTTCTTGGTCCACAATGCAAAAGAAAAAGAGACCAACATAACAGAATCAAAATAATTACAGGAAAGAAATTCAATATAATTTAAGAGAATATTTTATAATTTATTCAATTAAGTTATAAAAACCCCTTTAAAAAGATATGTGGTGTCTGTGTGGGCTAATATGTATACATATGTAGTGTTTGCAGGGATGTATTTTATTTGTGTATTCTTGTATTTGCAGGGATATATAAATATGTATGCTCATGCATGTGGAGACCAGAGATTGAATTTGCATGTCATTTCCATCATACCATCTTATTTTTGGAGACACAGCATCTTACTAAACCTGGAACTTATAAGATGGCTGTACAACCAGGCCAGTGATTTGCAGTAATCCTCCTGTCTCTGCCTCCCATGACAAAATTGGGATAATAAACGTGGTTTTGTGTTCAGAGTTTTACATGAAGGGTTGGATCCAAACTCAGGTCCTCATGCTTACATGACAAGCACTTTTCTGACTGAACCACCCTCAACACTAGGCTAAGTTTGTATATTTGCTTAAATCTTTGTCTATTCAGTTTATTAATTAGAACATATCAATAGAAAAGAAAAAATATAAATTTATAGCAATATATGAATAATATATCATCTCTTTCTATTTTTCTAAAAAAGGGAAATACACATACAGACACACACATACAGACACACACACACACACATGTATATATGCATTAGAAAAGGAAATGTAAAATTCTTAAAATATACACTAGCATTAGTAAGTTATTTAGAATGTCAAGAATCAAGGTTCAAAGTGGCCCTGATAGCACATATCTATAATTCTACTGGGATAGGAGGGAGGAACCTGAACAAGACAATGATTTTGAGATCATCTGGGATAAAGTAAACTGAGCATACAGTTCATTTAAAGGATGCTTCTTCAGCCTAAGATGCACAAAACCCTAGGTAAAATAACAATGCTCCATAAAAGAAAAGAAATTCACATTCAGACAGAACTTTTAAAATAATCATCACAAATCGAAAAGAACCATGTAACCACATTACAATCATAATATTTTTCCAAGTACAACAAAATTTCTAAATGTAAAGTTGATTTAACAAGGAATATATAGAGTGTGTGTGGAGAATAAAAACTAACAGCAATGATTATATACAGATGATGTGATATTTGTCATGAATGCAACAAATTAGTAGTGTGAAAGATCAACACTTAGCTTAAGAATGTTTATCAAGGACAGGATCAATAGTATATGAGGTAATTTCCAAAATTAAATGAATTTATTTTAAATAAACAAAAGAATAAAATCTAAAACAGAAAAAAGGGAGATAAATTATTTTACCGAAACTATCTGAAAATATTTAGAGGACTGCTTTAGGGACAAAAATAAATATTAAATATTCCCATGCCCATGTATGGTAGGGAATTTCTATCTGATTATGGAGCATCACCAAAAAAAAAATAAAATATAAACTCTTAAAAATGGTACCTAAAACCAAATAAATACTTTTATTATACTTCACAGTGCAGCACATTTTAATTAAACTTAAATGTGAATATTATAAAAGCAAAAACAATGGAAGAAGAAGTGTTCATTGTTGTTATACTTGAGTAGTAATGGATTTCTTCAACAAGATCCAAACAAAATCCAAAAATCTGAAAATGGAATGGGATGCATATATGATCTAGCTAAAATAAGGATTTGCTCTAAGGCACAGTGAGGCACGCTTATAATCCCAGCAAGTAGGAGCTAGAGGGAGTAGGTAAGAATTTCAAGATCAGTACCAGCTACATAGTGAGTTTGAGGCCAGCATGGGTTGACACTCTTTCTCAAAAATAAAATAACATAAACATCTTTCCTCATACATAAAAATTGTTGCCCACATTACCAATAGTGTTAATCTTGATAAAGACAGTGACATGTCTTTTTAAGGATAAATTTTATAATAAAGCCCTTTTATGCTTATAAAGTAGTAGAGGATATAAAAAACTTCTGAGTTCATTTTTGCACTGTACAGTATCACTTCAGCATAACATTAAAAAGATGACATAAAATTATAAAATATAATTTGCTGTTTAAAATGTGTGTGCTTTTTAGGGGATACACCTATCTATTTGGAAAGAATCACCATAACTTCTTGGTCAGAACATGCTACCCTAACATGTACAGAAAGGCCAAGATATTTAGCTGTCATTAATTTGACTTTCAAAAATAGTCTGGTTGAAAGTTTGCCAAGAAAATTACTTTTTCTTAATTTGCATTATTTGAATCATTATATATTAAACAATTAGAATAATTTTATGAAATCATTCAAATAGAATTATGTTCCAGAACCATCCAATTATAAAAATTTCCTGTCCAATAGCCTGGTATTGGACATCTGAAAGTTATATTAAGTATCTAGCTGCCCCCACCCAGTCATAGAAGATGAAGATACAAGTCAAAAGACGTGTCTAATGTCTCCAAAAGTCCAAAGGAAAAATTCATTTTATAAAAATTTCACTTAACTAATAACCAATAAATAACCAAATAATAACTAATAACCAATAAATAAACTAATAACCAATTAACTAATAAAGACAGCTTTTTAAAAATCATCTGCCATATCAGAACTCAGATATTCCTGAATATAATAAAAACAGAACCTGATTTGCTGTAGCACAGCAGGTCTACACCCAATTGGCTTAAGAATGTGTAGTAAGAGGCTGTTTGTTTCTGGCTGCTCAGCCCCGAAAGAATCACACAGAAACCATATTATTTGCAATAATGTTGACCAATAGCTTAGGCATATTTCTGGCTAACTCATATCTTAAATTAATCTATCTCCATTAATCTGTGTATCACCATGAAGTTGTGGCTTACTGGGTAAATTCTGTTCCCTATCTTCTCTTGACTCTGCCTTCTTTCTTCCAGCATTCAGTTTAGTTTTCCCCACCTAGCTCTACTCTTTTGCCCTATCACAGGCCAATACAGTTTCTTTATTAACCAACGGTATTCACAGCATACAGAGGGAAATCCCACATCACCTTCCCTTTTGTGTTTAAATAAACAGGAAGGTTTTAACTTTAACACAGAAAAATTACATATAACAAAACAGGTATCAAGCAAGAATTAAAATTACAATATTAATAACTACTTTATCTTTTATCATAACTATGGAAAACTATAATTTTAACTATCTGTTCTTCAACTCCATCAAAGACACCAAAAGGATATACTATTACCTAAGTTAACAGGAAGTGCATTGTAAGATACTGCCAAAACTCTAGAATTGTTAGAGACATCTCGCTGCCTGGACAGTCACTCAAAGTTCTTCTGTACTGTTGGAGCATCCATATTCAGCCTACAGGCCCATAACATCCAGCAGACTTTTCCATGAAGCAAGAAATTTCAAAGACAGTTCCACCCATATTGGCAGTTTGTCAGTCACTTTCTTCTGTGGCTGATGAGAAATGAAAACCAAGTCAGTTGAAGGAATTTCAATAAGACTGAGGATGAGGCAAGTTTATTTTAAGCAATCAGATATTTTATATCTTTATTAATAACAGTTGCAAAAACATTTCCAGGATCAATGCAATTATAGTTGTCAAGATACAATGATGTTTGTGAGCTATTCAAGGTATAAAAGAATAATGTCTATGAATTTTTTGCTTTGCTGGCTTGTAAGAATTACAGAGAAACACAGGCAGCCTGGATGCTTAACTGTTTGAGGGAATGCCTACATCTTTTGGTAACTGGAAAGCATACAGTGACCCAGGAGCCACAGACTCTAACCTGAAAAACCCTCAATGCATGCCTCTTTAGACAGTAAGACCAAGTCAACTCCTCATTACCCAAAGTTATCCAACACCAAATGGCTAGCCCTGAAAACATATATAGAACTAATCAATATGGACTGATTGGGTCATATTTAGAAATATATATGTCTAAACATAAATGTATGCATATCTCAAGCATTAATAAAAAGGAGACCATGAATTTGAAAGGAAGCAAGGAATATAGGGAAGGCTTTGGGAGGTAAAAAAGGAAGGAAAAATTATATACCTATATAATCTCAAAAATGAAACATGGGAAAAATTGAAAAGAATGGAAATTATTAAATTGAAGTAAACAATGGAAATGCAGCATGCCCACCTGAATAGCAGAAATAGCAATTTTACTAGCCTCTACCTGTATAACCTAATGTAAAATGGGCAGCATTCAACTCTGTTAATATCATCTAGCATGGGATTTCTGATGATCTACCCGTTAGTCATTAGCCAAATTAACTATAAATTTTCTTTACAAGTCTTTAAGTATATATTTTTATATATACATATACATTTACTTTATGCATTTTATTTAAAACTTGCAATTTAATTGTGTTAATTATATCAAATAATTTGGAGAAAAGTTGTAAGTCCACAAACAGGGAGAGAAAGAATCACCTAGAAAAGGAAATAATGGGAGAAAGACATAGAGGAAAGAGGAGAGAGAATGACAATAGTTAAGGAAAATGTGTATATTGACTTTGGATTTACATAGTATATGAATTTATTCGGAAAATAATATACTTAATACACTTCCTGAAAATTATGTGTCCCAGAAATTTTTATGTTTATGTGTAAATAGCATGCACCAATTAAGTTTTAATGTGCTCCAATAGTCTGAAATTTAGATTGCTGAAGGGAGAAAATAAGAAACTCCTGTAAACAAATGAAAGAAAGCTTCCCAGAGTAGAGAGTCTGCATCCTCTTTGGTGTAGTAGGCATAACAGGAGCAAATTAATAGCAGAAGGAGAAGACCAGTGACAAATAGAGGACTGACACAGAAGACGGTCTGCGAAGATTTGAGGCAGATCCAGAAAAAATGCTGTGTTTGGAAACACAAGGACAGCTGAACTGACTGAACAGTGGCCAAAGACTGTGCTTTCTCAAGAAGATATGGATGCACCTACAGTTGTGTGAGTGTGTATTTAATCACAGGTATGGAGCCCTTTACTTATCTCCACTTGGATTTTGTCTATGACCTAAGAATAATTTTTATGAATGCAGCTGCATTTAAGTAAACAACAATTTATTGATCCTTATGCCTAAGCACCACAAACAAAAGAGATCTAAGTATTAGGATACAAATTACAACTCAAGTTCTTGGAAAGATTTATTATAGAATCAACACAGAACAGATGTTTCTCCTCAGAATGATTCTCCTCGAAGGCAGTTAGTTCCTCAGTCTTTACAAAGTTCCTCATCCTCCTTCTGCAGTCTTGAAATGTGTTCGACATTATTAAAAATTTATGTATATTGATGCATTTTATTTTCTGTTGCCATTTATATGACCTCAGTCATTGTAATTTATAAATTTCACAAAGGAATGATATGCCTAAATGCATTAAGTCAGCTAAATTATATCTTCATCCAAACTGCAATTTCTTTTACCAATTAAATAATTTTGTTGGACAAAATACATGGAATAATTTATAAGCCAATGAAATTATAGAATACAAAATGTGATCAACATAATTATATAAGTCCTTGGAATATGGTTTCTAATATTTTCTAATCCACTGAGACATGCCAGATTTTATTTTCAGTTATAAACATTAATGTTTTAAATTTTCCAGTGTGCTACATAAGTGCTATTTGAGACTTGGCTGATTTAAAAGGCATCCCACCAAAATGTCTTTCCTTGGAAGTTGTTCATGCAGACCACCAGACTCTTGAGAAACAAATGCTCCTGAGTTTTGTGGCAGGGGGTGGGGAAAATTTCTCAAATGCTCTGTTTCATGTTAGTCGGAGAGGGACGTATCTTTGAAACTGGGTTCATGTTGAGTTGCCAGGGAAGTGATGGGATATTTTCTATGTATCATATTAAACATCAGAAGAAAGCAAAGATTCTTTTTCTAAATTATTATGAAGGTAAACTTTGAACTGCCTTTTGCTTAATCTCACACGTCAACAATCCTTTTAGTTTTTTCTTTTTACCTAGGAGTTTGCATTGTTGAAGCTGACTGTTGGAGAGAGAGGGCACAGTTAGGAAGTTCATAAGCCAGGGTCTACCCTCAAGTCTGTCTCCGGTGGGCTTTAAGCCACGTCCTTTTTATTGATCTCAAGCTTCTCCTGTGTTGTTTCTGAATTAACAACAGATCATGGGATTATAACAAATGGGCTAGGATTTATTACATTCACAGTTAAGAGACAGTGGAGACTACCACCTAATTTACTTAGAAATGACCTTTATAAAATGTATCAGGATTTTTTTTACGTAGAGTTTTCCAATAATATCTCCATCTGTAACAATGTTTATAAAGCTGGCAGCAAAGTAGGTTACACAGGGGGTGTTCAGGCTTCAAATCATTCTAACAATTTAAATGTAACACTCACATATTCTGTCTTTGATAGATTCAATCATTCCTTTACACTCTCTGATCAGGTAGATATGGAGCAATTGTCTTAACATTACCAACTGTGATGGTATAGGTCCAGTGAGGCCATGTGCACAGGATTGGTTAGGTGAAGACTATGATTGGAACCAGGTCCTGGGTAACCTAGGCACATATATAGGCAGATAGAAACAAAATATCTACTTTTGAGGGTCAAATCAACAGGGACATTATCAGATTTCAATTACTAATAGGTCCCGCTTACTGTGAATAACATCCTGTCTAACAAAGAGTGTGACATGGAGATCGAGTGCCGTAATCAAAAACTGAAATAATTTAGAAAGGCAAAAACTCGAGAATATAACAGTACAACTAGAATAATTTTAAAATAGTGCCAAAAGTCTGGATTATTTAAAACCAAGGACAAGTGTCAAAGTGCTTAAAAATGGGCTACAGCTTCAGGCCAAAAATGTAATTACGTTTTTATGGGATAATGATACAAAGGATATGGGGGGATAACCAGGCCTCTCTCCCATCAAGTGCTTTCTATGTGAGAGAAGAGGAACAGACTCCTGACACAACAGGATTTGTGGGAATATCATTTGAATCAGCAAATTTAATGAAAAAGACTTTCATCCTCATCAACATATTTGACATCATCAGTCCCTCACAGGTCAGACAAAAGGAAGAGAAAGAAAATATCCTTTTTTGTTTGTTTGTTTGATGAAACATCCACCTTCTCTGACCTTGTACCTTATGCTCCCAGTTTTTAGTTCCTTTTTCCAAACTGTATTCTATTACTAAAGTATTTTCTGTTTCTCCAATTTGCATATGAAATCTTAATATTCCACTTGTATATCTGTAACTAGGTCAGCCAGTTCTTTGGGTTTTTGTTTTGTTTTGTTTAGTTGTTTTTTTCGAGACGAGGTTTCTCTGTAGCTTTGGTGCCTGTCCCGAAACTAGCTCTTGTAGACCAGGCTGGCCTCAAACTCACAGAGATCCATCTGCCTCTGCCTCCTGAGTGCTGGGATTAAAAGCATGCACCACCACTGCCTGGCTAATATCAGCCAATTATTAAAACCTCCATAGAAGATTATTTCATAATTATACGTAGGAATATGCATATATATGTACCATGTTCACGTATTCATATATGCATCCAATGAGATATGTAGAAATATACTATGTTGCTTTGAGGAATCTTGACTAATACAGGTATCATTTTCATTAAGGAATCAAAAAACATCAGGCCTAGAAAGATCAGTAATGATCTGAAATGTATAAATAGAGACAGTGTAATTGTAAATACAAACAAATGAGACAAACATTAAATAAATATTTTTCCTTGCCCATTGAGTGATTCAAACACACCCACACCCTCCCTCCACATTTTTTGTCTGCTAAATGTAATTGTTTATGAAATACTACTTGCTTTGCTCCACATCCTCTCTAGCATAAGTTATCCTTTGTGTTTTTGATCTTAGCATTTGGTCAGGTGTAAGATGGAATCTCAGAGTCATTTTTATTTGCATTTCCCTGATGACTAAATATTTCTTTGTCATTTGAGATTCTTCTGGTGAAAGTTCTCTGTTTAGGTCAATAGCCTGTTTTTTTAATTGAATTATTATTTTTTTGATGTCTAGTTTCTTGAGTTTTTTTATTATTATTTTGGAGATCAGCACCCTGTCAGATTTGGGGTTGGGCAGGATCTTTTCCCATTCTGTGGGTTTCCATTTTTATCCTATTACCAGTGTCCTTTGCTTCACAGATGAAACTTCCATGGGTCTACAAACAATGGCTTCAGCTAAGAGTCCTGGCAGCAGTGGATGCACCGCCTGAACTGGCCATACCCTGTAATTGGATTGGTGTCTGTGGTAGTTATCTGCAAAGTGCCTTCATCCAATGACCGATGGAGGCAGATTCAGAGACCCACAGCCATACACTGGGCCAAGCTCAGGAAGTCCTGCTGGGGAGAGCAAGGAGTGATTGTAGAAGTCAGAGGGTTCAAGAATGTCTGAGGAAAACCCACAGAAACAACTTCACTAGCTCATAGGAACTCACAGAATCTGAACCAACAACCAGAAAGCCTTCATGGGACTGACCTAGGCTCTCTACATGTATGTGCCAGTTTTGTAGCTTAGTCTATTTGCAGGAGTCATGGGAATGGGAACACGGCTTGTCCCTGGTGCTCTGGGTGACTCTTCGGAAGCTATTCCTCATGCTGTATTGTCTTGCCCAGCCTGAACACTGGAGGAGGTGCGTGATCTTATGGCAGCTTGATATGCCATGATTTGCTGATGTTCCTCTTTGAACAAATACTGAGGATGGGTGGACAGGGAGGGGGAAGATGGGAGGTGGGGGAGGAAGCAGAAGAAGAGGAGGGAGGGGATTCTGTAGTCAGGATATAAAGTAAATAAAATGAATAAAAAAATAAATATTTTAAAAATTATACCAGAGAGAGAGAGAAAGAGGACTATTAATCAAGTGACAGGCAGAATACATACTATGAGAAAACCTTTACCACCTACACATCCTAAAGAGGATTAATAAATGTAATATGCAAAGAATTTAATAAACTAAACAGCAAAAGCCAAACCACCCAATCAAATATTGGCTTAGGAATTGAACGAAGAGTTTTAAAAGAAGTATGCACTAACAATAAATATATTTATTGTGTAAAATATACTTAGTTGTCAAGGCAATGCAAATCAAAACTACTTTGAGATTCCATATCACCTCTATCAGAATGACTATCATCAAGAAAACAAATTAATACAAATGCTAAAAAAGGTTTACAGAAATCTTTTTTGTTTTTCACTGCTAGTGGGAATGTGGCCAAGGTGGTCACTATGGAAATTAATGTGGAAGTTGCTCAAAAACGCTTTTAGAAAGATAACTGCCATATATGATCCAACAATACCACTTTTTCTTCCTCTCACAGGGATACCTAAACATCTACTCATTGCTGCCCTAATCACAATATCTAGGAAAAAGACTTGGCCTATTAGCCCTCAATGAGTCAATGAACAATAAAACTGCCATGTGTGTGTATACATACAAAAAGAAACAAATAAAATGTGTCTTTATAGTTGTGTGTATAGGAAAATACTTCCATGCTCTGGTTTGAACTCAGAGGCTTTTGTATAATAATAGTAAGCCCTAGGCCATAAAACAGCATCTCAGGCTCTTCATTCTGAAGCTAATAATTATTATATGTACTAAAATGCACCAGAAACTAATGCAAAGTTGTACTAAGTCTGCAGGAAGCAGCAGTATTATTTTAGTCTCTCCTTCCTTTTCACTGCAGAGCATGTGAAACCATGACTTGCCTGCCATTCAGAGCGTAATGTGCATATTAGGGGCTTTCTATGCCTTTGGAAACACACACAGACACAAAGAGAGAGGGACAAACACACAAATATTTGATACAAAATAATACCTGATTTTCTAACATAACAGTTAAAAGTTTCAAGATGTATGATTCATTTACTGGATAATGTCTTGTCCTTGTTGTTTGCTGTTAACAACCACTTGTACTGTAAATTACTCAACACCAGGGTAAATAATTTCCTATACAAAATTCTGAAGTTGCAACTGTTCAGAACTCTACAGTTCAGTATGGAGCCCTAGAATCTGACAGTTACTTTTAGGCATCTAAATACCTGATTCTGTCTCAATTTCCAACTTGAATTTTCCGGGTGATTAAATAGCTGGAAATGAATCTTTTGTCACACCCATAAACAATCTCTTTGAAAATATCTCCATAATTATCTTGCCTTCAGTGGCTGTTGGCAAAATTTAGTTTCTAATACCAAATACTTTCCAAATCAACTAATTGAATACATCAGCACGAATAATTATTCCTTGTAACTATTCTTAATGAATAATGCTGCATTGGGAAGGCAGATGAGACAAAAAGTGATCAGTGCCAGTGAACAGAAAAAAAAGACAAGTTAATAGAAAAATTAATTAGCAACATCCAGCTGATTTCCCCAGAAACAAGAGACCTGGAGAACAATCTCATTTCAAAGGTCACTTGAAGGAGATACATTTAAACTTGCCTTTCCATCTTCTAGCTATCACATAATTGACTGACCATCTCATTTTTCTGTATGCTTGGGTGTCTGAAAGCCAAAAACACATAGAACATGAATTTTGCCAAGCAAAGATGCTAAGTAGGCTGTCAATGCTGTGCTCTTAGGGGAAACACGTGCACACATCATATACATACAAAGGAACAGACATGCTTAGTCTTGCTTTCTAGTCTCTTCTATTTTATCTGTGTTAAAAGGTTTGGTAGCTTCATAATCTCTATAATATTCCTGTTTCCCTAATATAGATAGGTTTTGATATGCTTTATGTTTAAAATTTACAATTGGTAGTCTTTCAACAATAATTTTTTTCATCTTTAAAACATTGAACTAACGATATAGTGCAGTTGACACTATAAATTCTATAAATTGAAAGCCCCAAAATGATCTTCTTTTGTACATTTTAGAAGCATTAATTTAAAATATATGTATACATATTATATATTTATGTATATAATATATTTATATAATAAAGATTAATATAAAATATATACATATATTCACATATGTGTATATATAGAAATGGTGGCCTGCTAATACAATGCTCTTCAATTTCATGGCAATCTCTGCATTATTTTTATTATTGGGAAAACATCTTCTAAAGATTTAAGTTCACACCTCATTTATATTCTCTTTTCTGGTAAGTTTTTCTATCACAATGTCATGAAGAGGTAGATATGTTTATTAAATGAAGAACTATTTACTATTTCAAGTCATAAAAACATGAGAATATAGAGTGGAATGAGGAATTAACATTCTCATGGTTTATATATAATGACATAATGACACATTTACTAAGATAGAAAATAAATCACTGAGAGTTATGGATATATGGGTTTAGTCCCAAAGACCTGTGTCATTTGTTGAAAATAATTAACTATAGTTATCACATATTAGCTATAATAATCTATAAGATACCATTTGCTTCACTTCAACTGTATAAAACCATGTAGTATCTATAAATATTTGTTATACAATAGGAGTTTAAATTTATTAATTGAATAAAAGAATACATAATCAGATAAATTTTAATCAATAAAATATAAACCATTAATCTAAAAAGGCAACTCTACAATTGCATTTTATAAATGTGTTGCTGCATTGAAAAGTTTCTCAAGAGAAAGCCAATACAATGTCATAATATATTGATTATTCCACTTATTATAAATATCATTTTGAATTTAATGGTATAGAGGTTGGGAGACAACTCAGTTAAGTTATTGCTCTTTGAGCATAAAGACCTGAAACCAATTCTCAGAACCCAGATAAAACATTTCATGAGTAAAGAAACTTGCTGGTAATCCTAGTGCTAAGAAAATAGCAAAAGATTTCTGGAAATATTCAGCAGTCAAACCATATTTTCTAATGACTCCCAGACTCAAAAGAAGGTGGAAAATTCCTGAGGAAAAAAAATAATTTATGTCCTCTGCATGTACGCATGTGTCTGTGCATGTGTGTGTACCTACATAAATGGGAACATGCACATTCAAATATGCATATAAACATACAAATACATATTTCAAAGAGAGCCATATGCACTTGTGATGTCTTCTCTGAGAGTGTCCAGTGAACATACATAACTAAAGCTGAGATTTTCTCTCTCTCTTTCTCTCTCTCACAAACATACACATATATCTATGTATGAGATAACATGTATATCTGAGATAAGAGATATATGTATGATAACATGTATGATCTATGTAATATATGTATACAGGTAGGTAGGAAGATGATAGATAGATAGATAGATAGATAGATAGATAGATAGATAGATAGATAGATAGATAGATAGATCATCTCATTTAATCCTCACATGGATACAATGAGCTCATCTTTCATCAGTAATCATAAATGGAGAGGTAGTGCCTGGGTTTAGGCCTTGCAGAGTCATAAATGCTAGAGGAGAATGTGAGCCAGAAAATATCAACAAAGAAGTCATTATCTTGTTCCATATTGGAACTTACATTTGACTATAAAAGACTGGAAATTAAGATTTACTTAAAGAAGAATTTTCTTAGCCATAATAACCAGGGCATCACTTTACTATTTTCTTTATGTAATTGGCTTCTGTAACATTCCCATCACAGAAAATACCCGTCCCTTAATTAACTATGCCACACAAATGAATTCCTTTGAGAGACACATGTGTAGAAATACCTTATGGCAAAACCTGGTGTGGGATGTCCTTCTGTATATGTGTTGCTTTTATTTGTTAATGAATAAAGAAGTGGCTTAGCAGAATAGAGGTAGGTGGGAAAAATGAAACTGAATGCTGGGAGAAAGAAGGCAGAGTCAGTGGGATACCATGGAGCCACCAAGGGGAAAGACTTGAGCTGTCAACTGGAACCTTGCCAGTAGGCCATGAGCCTCGTGGTATAATATAAAATAATGGAAATGGGTTGATTCTAGATGTGAGTGATCTAGCAATACCTCAAGTAATTGGCCAATCAGTGGCTTAAATAATATAGTTTCTGAGTTGTTATTTCAGGAGTCTGGGTAGCTGGGAAATGAATGAGTAGCTTCCTACAACAAGTGCCAAAGTCTATAAAGTACAATCTTTGGACAAAGTGAAGTTTTCTTTGTACAATA
The DNA here is from genome assembly GCA_004026605.1 of Ondatra zibethicus. Lineage (NCBI taxonomy): Eukaryota > Metazoa > Chordata > Mammalia > Rodentia > Cricetidae > Ondatra > Ondatra zibethicus. The sequence continues at coordinate 8,061 of PVIU01026512.1, read as the reverse complement.
GAAGGGAATAAATATATTCAAATGTTCCATGGGTACAAAGAAAACTTACAGAAGCAGAAATTTAGAGGAGCAATGGGCTTTCTTTATATAATCACAATTTGTTATACATACTTATGATCATTTTAATTTTAACTTTCTTTTTACTATATTTTTATTATAAAAATAATTTTAAATATAAATATACTTGATAATATTTCCCCTCTCCTAAATCCTTCTATATTCTCTCCCCCATCTACCCAGACTTCTTTAATTTTGTTCTCTAAAATCTAACAAAAATCCAGTACAACAATAAAACTGCCCTAAACCAGCCAAACTAAATAAAACACCTACCAAAAAAAGATCACTAAACTATGACCACTAAACTATGACCAAATAAAAGGACACCAAAAAGATTGTGGAATCTATTATATCTTGCTCAAATACTACTGAACATGAGGTCTGACATGAAGTGGTTGATATACCTAGTATCATGTTATTGGATAAAACTGATTTCCTTTCTCCTTGCAGATGTAAATGACAGTTTAGCTGTTGACTTTTACCCTAGTCTCAAGGTTTTCCTTTATTCATTTAAAAATATATAAAAATATAGTAAGATAATAAAATAATGGTCATATTGAAATTGTATCAGACAAACCAACCAAAGGAAAAGAGGCCAAGAGAAGGCATAAGAATCAGAGATTAACTCATTCACACATTCAGGAGTTCCATAAAAATACTAAACTAAAAGCTATAATATATACCCCAAGGATCATGTGCCAACCTGTTTGGGCCTGCTGCTTGCTGTTTTAGTGTCTATGAGTATATGAACTTTGGTCATAATGATTTAGAGGGCCTTTTTTTCTTGGAGTCCTTCATCCCTTCTGGCTCTTAAATCCCTTCTGCCTCCTTTTCCAGGGGGCTCCCTGAAATCTGAGGGCAGTATTTCATTTGAGACATTCCATTTAAGCAGTGTGTTCCAAGGGCTCTAGCTCTCTGCATAATGTCCAGTTGTTGGGTATATACTTATTGCCCATCTGATTCAAGAGGATGCTTCTCTGATGATGGATGTACAATGTACTTTTCTGAGTAGAGTAAATATAGTATAATATCATTAGGAGTCATTTTATCATGCCATTCTTTGTTTGTTTGTTTTCCTTTAGTTAGACCTGTAGATGGATACTACAAAGTAGTTCCACACTAGCTCAGAATTGAGTATAATAAAGGGTTCATTATTTATGGTTAGACTCACAGATCACGGTCCTCTGCACAAGATGGGAATAAGAACTAAATCTAGCAGCTAAGAGAGAGAGGGAGAGCATGCAAGCTTTACATTTACATTTATAGTATAAAAGACCATGCCCAAGTGGGCTGGTGTTTGCGGAGGCTGCTCACGCATTTCTGGCTTCCCAAAGGCAAAATAACTACACAGAAACTATATTATTTGCAATACTGTTTGGCCAATACCTTAAGCATATTTTTATCTGCATTTTATACCCTAAACTAACCCATCTCCATTAATCTGTGCATCACCATGAGGTTAGTGGCCTCCAGGCAGAGTTCTGATTGGTGTCTTTATCCTCTGGCAGCTACATGTCATTTCACTGACTCCACCTACTCTATCTATCTATCTATCTATCTATCTATCTATCTATCTATATACATATATATATATATATATATATATATATATTTGCATTTCCCACTTGGCTTTACTCTGCTAAACCATAAGCCAAAAACAGCTTTATTCATCAACCATTAAAAGTAAGGCATATATAACTCTCACAACTGGTTAGTACCTTAGAGGCTATTGGCTGAAGGAGTTCCCACAGAACCTCCCCCTTTTGTCTAAACAAGACAGGTCTAAGCCTAATACAAAGTTACATACAATAAAAAACAAATATCAAGTATAAAAATTAGAATTACAGCCAGCATAAACAATATCAAACAAGAAACATATGCTAAATGTTTCAAAAATTATCCTAATATAACGAGTCTAAGCCCTGTGTTAGAAATTGCATGGCTAAGTCATGAGAGAAAGTAACTTATGACTATCTGGTCTTCAACCCCATAGAAGACCTGAGCAGGAAAATAATATTACTTGAGTAAACAGGAAGCACAATCAAGCAGCTTCTAAAATGTGAAATAAATGACAGAGACAGCTGGATACCTGGGCAATTACCCAAAGTCTCATTTGCAACGTTGGAGCAAACAACTTTGATTAAGGCCTAGAGTAACTGACAGACCATTTTCCAAACCATCTTAATATGTTTTGGCAAGGTTTGGCAGTCTTTTTTCTTGTATCCTGCTCGTCCTGTATGGATACCATGCATTTTGTCAGTGGCTAAGGCATGGGCAGTTCTTTGCCCAAAGGCCAGTTTTGCCAAGAAGAAAACAAGCTCCAAGTGGATTGTCTTCAGTGCCCATATTCTCTCAGTAATAGATCGGTGCTCCCAGGAGCAGTCGTGTCTCATGTCAGCAGCACACTAAATTATTTAAATGCCATATTCCATAGCTCCGTAGTTGAAGATTACCTATCTATGCAGAATATAATCTCTGCGTATCTAAAGAACCTGATTAGTCTAACTATAAGTTTGACAAATATGGATGACTATTGACCTGTAATTCTTAATTCCTATATAGTTTAAAGACTAAGACTTCATATTAGAATATCATTATTAAATATTAGAGTATTATTATAAAACAATCTTTAAACAACTGCAAAAAATGAGGACAATGACCTCAAAATGTAAATAATGTATAAGTATCTTGATCAGAGGTAGAAATGTATAGTAAAATATGATAAATATATCTGAAAATTGTAAAAATATACAAAATTTCATAAGCAGAGGTAGAAACATACATGCATACAATATGACAAAATCACATTGAATAGGTGTAAGAATATTATAAACAGAAATAGAAGCATTTCAATATAACAAATATAATTTGAATTTTATTATACAAGAATCTATATTAATGTAAATTATCCATAAATAATAGCTCAAAAATATTCACTTTATTACTCATTATTATTATTAATGTGAATAAGCTCACACTAATCTACCTATTATCTCATCTAATTTCCCTTTCTCTTTCAAATAAGATCCCTGACCCTACATAATTTCATATATATGTTTCTGTTTGTTTAATATATCCTTTATAGTTCAATTTGATCTTTATATAACTGCTTAACCTGTAAGATTATTTGGTGTACCTGTAATATGTTTTATATTATAATAAGCAAAAAAAAACTGTTTCATTTTCTTAGTGACATATGCTGGATCATTATCTGTCTTTTATTGTGCAGGTCATAACTTCTAATAAATGCAAGATTACTGAACCAGCCTTTTCTGAGCTCAACGCAGTTGCCCATTGAAAACCGGAATAAGCATCAATGGTGTGGTATACATATTTTAAAAATGTACACCTAATTTTGAAAATCTGCAAATTGGAACAAAACCAAATTTTATTACTTTGAGTACCCTTTGGCCTACTCTCTGCAGGTAGCAGTGTTTGATTATAGAAAAAGGAAGTAGGACATCTCTTTATAATCTTGTTAGCTTGTTGCCATGGAATTAAAAACTCTTTCTTTAAACGTTTGCTATTAACGTGATGTTTTTATAAAATTCTGAGGCTTAACTTCCTCTCCTGCTGAGGCCATCCTTGTTACCACTCCACAGGACACCCACAGACTTTCCCTGGCCCTGGAATCTTCCTTTAACTCTGACAGTTCTGTTACTTGCCCTCAGCCTATGTGCACGCAGCTCCCACGTGGCTACTGCAGCTTTCCCTGACTTCTGACTCCTGAGACCCAAGGTTTCACCTGGGTTTAGCTTCCATATAAAGATGAAAAATGCACAGAGAAATTGGATATTGTACATTTTTGTGTTGTCTTTGAATTGTTTGACTGCTGAAGAAGAAACAACAGCTGCTAAAAGACAACCTATATTATTTTGAAAATGCCTTGTCTACAAATATTAAGTCAAAAGAAATGTTACTTTGAAGAAGTGGTCCTGCTTTTGTTTCCACAGGAGATGGGAGGCTGTGGATTCATTCTGGGTTAAGAAAAATAAGATCAAAATTTGCTCAAAAATTTGATCAAAATTCCTTGATTTCAAAATTTAGGTCAAAAGATATGGTACTTTGGAGAAGAGGTTTTGTGTTTGTTTTCACAGTAAATGAGAGACTGTGGATTTATTCTGGGTTAAGGAAAATAAGGTTTGGAAACACAGTTTGCTCCAATATTGAGGGAACTTAAGGGGTGAGTGAACAGCCACAAGGTGGCATTCCCCTCTCCCTAGGACTTCCCCAGTGGGACAAAATATCGAGCCCCTCCCCCAACTCTCTTGGCTTTTCTAGTCAGCCAGCAGGGAATCTCCTGTGGCTAGTATCCCCCAAACCCAAACCCATCCAGCCAACATCTAAACTATTAGCCACACCCCACCTCCAAACCTGCCCATCCTCCTGCAACCTCAGTGGAACTCTGAAACACAGCTTGCTCTAATACTTAAGGGAACTTAAGGGAAACACAGCAGGATGCCCCACTCTCTAGGACCTCCACAGTGGGACAAAACATCCATCGGGCCCCTCCCCGAACTCCCTTGGCTTTTCTAGCCATCCTGCAGGGAGTTTCCTGTGGCTAGGCTCCCTCAAAACCAAAACTTAGCCAGCTGCCATCCAAACTACTAGCCACACCCTGACCCCCAATCCAGCCTATCCTTCTGCAACCATGGCAGAACTCTGAAAAGCTGCTTGCTCCAATACTGAGGAGACTTAAGAGGGACCAAGAGCTTGCTACAACACTGAAAATTAAAAGAGAGCACCAAGAGAGCAAACCAGGAGAGAAGAACAAAAGAGCAGGTATATAGAGACCTCAAGGGCTGTCTGAGACAGACATTGACAGTACAGAGCAGACCAAGAAAAACTCCCAAACACTCAGAAAGCCACAGCAAGAATTGGACCAAGATGCAAAGAAACTGCTTGCCTCACTTGCATGAAGAGATGGGTAGGTGCCAATTCAAGAATTTCTCCAACAACTTAAAAAGCAATATGATCAATTTTCGAGAAGGGTCCATGAGATGCTGAGAAGAAGGTATATTCTTTCTTGTTTGGGTGGAATGTTCTATAGATGTCTATTAAGTCCATTTGATTCATTACATCTGTTAGTTCTTGTATTTCTCTGTTAAGTTTCTGTCTGGTTGACCTGTCCATGGGTGAGAGAGGAGTGTTGAAATCTCCTACAATTAGTGTGTGGGGTTTGATGTGTGTTTTAAATTCTAATAGTGTTTCTTTTACATATGTGGGTGCTTTTATATTAGTGGCATATATATTCAGGATTGAGACTTCATCCTGATGGATTATTCGTGTTAAGAGTATAAAGTGTCCATCACCATCTTTTCTGATTGATTTTAGTTTGAAGTAGATTTTGTTCAATATTAGTATAGCCACACCTGCTTGTTTCTTAGGGCTGATTGATTGAAAAACCCTTTTTCCCTGAGATAATGTCTGTCTTTGTGGTTGAGGTGTGTTTCTTGTAAACAACAGAATGTTGGATCCTGTTTTTGTATCCATTCTCTTAACCTGTGCCTTTTTATAGGTGAATTGAGTCCATTGATATTAAGTGATAATAATGATGAGTGGTTAACTCCTGTTATTATTTTTCTTTTTTTGGGGGGGTGATAGAGTTTGTATGTTTCCCTTCTATGAGTTGTGCTGTTGTAGGGTTGTTAGATGTCTGTGTTATTATGGGTGTTGTTAGGTTCCTTTCATTCTGGTTTTCCTTCTAGAACTTTCTGTAAGGCTGGGTTTATGGCTATGTATTGCTTAAATTTATTTTTATCCTGGAATATCTTGTTTTCTCAATTGATGGTGAAAGCTTTGCTGGGTATAGTAGTCTGGGCTGGCATCCATGGTCTCTTAGTGTCTGCAGCACATCTATCCACGACCTTCTGGCTTTCATGGTTTCCATAGAAAAGTCAGGAGTAATTCTGATAGGTTTACCTTTATATGTTACTTGACCTTTTTCTTATACAGCTCTTAGTATTCTTTCTTTATTCTGTATGTTTTGTGTATGTTCTGTATGTTTTGTATGTTTTGATTATTATATGGCGAGGGGATTTTTTTTTATCCAGTCAATTTGGTGCTCTGTAAACTTCTTGTACCTTCATAGCAATATCCTTCTTTAGGTTGGGAAAGTTTTCTTCTATAATTTTGTTCAATATATAGTGAAGAGATGCCCAATCATACTACAAAAGCATTTGTGCAACTATGTTCATAACAGCATTGTTTGTAATAGCCAGAACCTGGAAACAACCTAGGTGCCCCTTAATAGAAGAATGGATAAAGAAAGTGTGGAATATATACACATTAGACTACTACTCAGTGTTAAAAAACAATGACATCTTGAATTTTGCATGCAAATGGATGGAAATAGAAAACACTATACTTAGTGAGATAACCCAAACCCAAAAAAGATGATTAAGGTATGTACTCACTCATTAGTGGACCCTAGCCATAAACAAAGGACATTAAGCTTATAGCTCACAAGCCTAGAGAAGCCAAATAGCAAGGTGAACCCAAACAAAAACATATATAGATCCTCCAGGAAATTGGAAGCAAACAAGATAGCCGGGCAAATGTTGGAAGCATGGGAGTGGGGATAGGGGTGGAGGTAGGGGTCGGGGTGTGGGTGGGTGAAAGGGAAAGGGGGAGGAGGAAGGAAGAAGGGAAGGACTGAGGAGAGCTTGGGAAATGGGAGGGTAGAGATGGAAGGGTGGATATTGGAGAAGGGAATAAGATATCTACATTAAGGGATTCATTTAGGATTGGCAAAAGACTTGGCTCTAGCGGGGATCCCAGGTGTCCATGGGGATGTTCCCAGCTAGGTACTTTGGCAGCATAGGAGAGGGTGCCTGAACTAGCCTTGTCCCATAATCACATTGATGAATATTTTGATCATGAGCATAGAAATTTCGTCCGATGGATGGAGATAGATACACCCACATTAACATCAGAGCAATGGACTGAGCTCCCAAGGTCCAGCCAAAAAGCAGAAGGTGGGAGAAGATGAGCAACGAAGTCAGGACCACGAGGGGCTGGTCCACCAACAGAGACAATGTACCTGTTCTAATGGGAGCTCACCAAATCCAGCTGGACCAGGACTGAATGAGTATATGATCAAACTGGAATCTCTGAATGTGGCTACCAATGGGGGCTGACAGAGAAGCCAATGATAATGGCACTGGGACCTATCTCTTCTGCATGTATTGGCTTTTTGGGAATCTAGTCTATATGCATGCACACCTTCCTAGGCTGGGATGGAGAGGGGAGGGCCTTGGGCTTCCCACAGGGCAGGGTACCCTGTCCCCTCTTAAGGAAGCAGGGGAAGAGAGAAGGGGTAGTGGGGGAGAGGGAGGGGACTGGGAGAAGGGGTGGAAGTGTAAATTTTTGAATGAAAAATAAAATAATATGAAAAAAATTCAAGCCCAGACTACTATACCCAGTAAAGATTTCATTCACCATATAATGAGAAAACAAGATATTCCATGAAAAAACAGATTTAAACCATATGTATCCACAAACCCAGCCTTACAGAAAGTACTAGAAGGAAAATCCCAACCCAAGGAAGCTAACTGCACCCATGGAAACACAGGCATCTGATAAGCCCCACCAACATAACCCAAAGAAGGGAAACACACCAATACTACTACCGAAAAATAACTGTAATTAACAACCACAGATCATTAATATCACTTATTATCAATGGAAACAATTCACTGATAAAAAGACATAGGCTAACATAATGAATACAAAAACAGGATTCAGCCTTCTGCTGTAAACAAGTAATTCACCTCAACCACAAAGACAGAAACTACCTCAGAATAAAGGGTTGGGAAAAGGTTTTCAATCAAATAGACCTAAGAAAAAAGTGGGTGTAACTATTCAAATATCTAACAAAATTGATTTCAAAATAATATCAGTCAGAAGAGATAGAGAAGGACATCTTATACTCATAACATGAACAATTCATCAAGATAAAGTCTCAATCCTGAACATCTATGCCCCTAATACAAAAGCACCTAC
>PVIU01026511.1:0-21877 GCA_004026605.1 Ondatra zibethicus | reverse complement strand
ATTTCTTTCTGTCAGTGTGGGGGTCCAGGATTAGGACAGGCTGCACGTCTGTAGTCTGGTGTCACTGATGTAAGGGATTTGGGTATCCTGTGTTGGTGAAAATCATCCAGACCCCGATATTTGACTTCAGAAGATCTGTGTCTGGTGGGAGCAGAAGGTAGGATGGAGGGGGAGGAAGAGGGAAGAAGGGGAGAGGAAGATCTTGAGGGAATAGGATGGTCAAGCTACAGGGAGAACAGAAATGGGAGCAGAGAAAGAGATATCTTGATTGAGGGAGCCAATATGGAGCTGGCAAGAGACCTGGAACTGGAGAGATTCCCAGAAGGCCAGAAGGATGACCCTGGCTAAGACTCTAAGCAATAGAGGAGAGGGTGTCTGAACTGGCCTTGCTCTGTAGTCAGACTAATGAGTATCTTAAATGCCACCATAGAGCCTTCATCCAGCAGCTGACAGTAACAGTGGCAGAGACCCATAGTGGAGCACTGGACTGAGCTCCCAAAATGCAGTTAAAGAGTGGGAGGAGTGAGAATATGAGCAAAAAGCTCAAGACCATGTTAGGGACACACACTAAAACAGTTTACCTGACCTTATGGGAGTTCACCAACTTCAGCTGAACAGGAACAGAATCAGAATAGGTCCAAACTAGTCCCTCTGAATGTGGGTGACAGTTGTATGCCTGAGGCAGACTGCGGGCCACTGGCAATGACACCAGGATTTGTCCTTACTGCTTGTACTGGCCTTAGGGAAACCTATTCTCTTTGGATGGATGCCTTGCTCAGCATGGATATAGTAGGGAGGGCCTTGGACCTTCCACAAACCAATGTACCTTGCCCTCTCTGAGGAGTGGATGGTGGATGGTGTGGGGGAATAAGTGAAGGGAATGGGAGGAGGTGAGGGAGTGGGAATTGGGATTGCTATGTGAAATGAATAAAGATTGTTTTCTTTTAAAAAAAATAAAATGAAAGAAATTACTAATGCATTCAATAAATTCAAAGGAAACACAATAATATACATAATCCAGACTCAGCATATTTTCCATCTTTATCTGCCTTTTGATATTATTTTAATGTATCTTTAAAGACTTTGTTGTATTTTTAAAAACTACTTCTTTTTATAACTGTCTATAATGTTTTCCCTCCCTCTTCTAAGCGAATGTACATTTTTAAAACACAGTGTGTCTTGCTGAGATCTATTATGTCTGAATTTGTCTTATTGTGTATCTGAAATACTTATCTGACAAGAAGCATTATTTTAAAATGCTAAGGGGTATGGTTGCTGTGGCCTGGATGCTGGCTCCACCCCTGAGCCTTTCAATATACCAGAGGTATGTTTGCTCTGTGCACCCCATGTTCACCACCCCAGCTCCATGGATATAGTGTGATTAAGTCACCACCACCAAACAACTTGCTGCATGCTGCTCACAAACCCCATTTAAGTGCTCTGTAACAGAGCACCTCTAAAGATCCAGAGCCATTCCTGGCATGGGCAGAACCAAGTAGATGTCTCTTAAAGGAACAGCATCTCTGTTAGCTGCCAGAAAATAGAGCCTGTCTCAAAAATATGCGACTAAGAAACTCCAGTTGACTCACATTTTTGTGCGTGTGAAAGTCCTTTTTCTAACTTCTCTGGGGCTTTATGTGGATGTACATTGCCAAACGTTGAATGCCATTATGTAATTAGAGACTTTTTTTTCATTTCCTGGCCACTGATACCTGAATAATAACATAAAAAATTAACCCATTTATATTAATCTGTGTATCTCCACAAGGCTGTGGCTTTACTGGTACTGTTCTGATGTCTCTCTCCTTTGGCAACTACATGGCATCTCCCTGACTCCACCTTCTCTCCTCTTCTATCTCTGCTTGAAATTGCTTTCTAACTATATTCTACCCTGCCATAGACCAAAGCAAATTCTTTATTAACCAGTGGTAATAAAACATATTCACAGCATACAGAAGGGAATCACACATCACAATTCTTTACAGACCTCAAAGAACAATATTCAATTTCATATAAAAAAAAACTCAAGATAGCCAAAAATCCTATACAATAAAGGACCTTCTGGAGGCATCACCATCCCTAACATCAAGCTCTATTATAGAGTTACAGTAATGAATACAGCTTGGTATTTTTATGAACACAGACAAGTGTTGGAAGGGTTTTATGTTTACTTAAAATTCAGAAGTAATGTAAGCATTTTTATTTTGTAAAGACTATATTCATTAATATTTTAATACACATGCACAACTTTTAGGGCAACAATTTCCCATGTTTTCATTTTTAGTTTCCATTGTTGGGTGCTGTGAAAGTATTATCATAGTCTAAGATTATTTGTTGTCAATAATAGCATTTGAAGAGAATTCTAGACTTACAGAGGAGCTGGCAAAGTACTACATTCTTTATCTAGTCTCTTCCCATCCCTTTAAGTTGGTCACAGACATAAAGACCCTCTATCAGGGACCCACAGGACCACAACAGGCTAGGATTGGGTAGGTATTTCTCACTCTTATTCCTGTCCTCTATTCCAAATTTCCAGTCTCATTCCCAGCCCTATAGCAGCCTGGTTGAAGGGGCCTCACCTCCCATTCCACACTCAAGTTGGAGGACTCCACCAAACCTTGGAGTGAACCCAGATCTTCTTCCTGTAGACCCTCTTATCTGCCTTCTTCTGCATCTAGCCAATCCCCATTTTTTCCTATAAAATCCTAGTACTCAGAAATGCTTTTAACAGGACCCCTAGTAGTCACAACTGGGAGGGATTCACTGTCCTTCCTGCCCTCCATTATGATCTTTCCGTTCTCACCCACACCCAGTAACAATGTGCTTACAGGTCCCCTTAGTCTCACTTCAGTTCACTGGAAACTCCTACTCTTGGTTCAGACACAGGGTCCCCTAATATCTCTGTCTTTTCAGATAATTCCTTGGTTTACATTAGCCTACTTCCAGAATATCCTCTTTCTACCACACTTCTTACTCCATATGGACCTTAATCCTACATGTGAAGAGGATCCTCTTAGCTCTGACATCCCATTCAGCCTTTTCTCCTTTCCCAAATCTATCCCACTCTTCCATGCAGTCACATGCACAAGGACTCCCTACTGGGAAATTCACAGCCACCAGACATTGACAAGACCCAGAAAGAACAACAGAAAGTTGGAATGGAACACCCACCCAACAAAGACAAGTCCAGATATCTAGACACCAGCAAAAAACACAAATACCTAAAGTCACGACAGGATGCTACTACATGAACCCGGTAACCCAACTAGAGTAGGCCCCAAAATATGTAATATAGTTGAAGAACAAATATACTTGAAAACAATTATAAATATGTTCAAGGAGCTTAAATTGTGTGTGGGTAAATTATTTAATGGAATCTGAAGACACAAATAGTAGAATGAATATAATGACAAAAATTCATGGCATAGAAGAAGAATTTAACAAATCAAAACAAAGAAACAATAAAACCACTAAAGAAAACCCAAACTGGCCCTGATCCAGTAACAGTAGATCCATCCAGTGAGGTAAGTGTGGCTGACAATGGGGGCTGACTGAGAAACCATTGATAAAGGCACTGGGACTTGTTTCTACTGCTTGTACTGGCTTTTTGGGACCCTAGTGTATTTGGATGCACAGCTTCCTAGGCCTGGATGTAGGGGGAAGGGTCTTGGACTTCCCACAGGGCAGGATACCCTGTCCTCTCTTAAGGCTGGTGGGGGAGGGAGGAGAAGGAGTGTTGGAGGGAGTGGGAGGGAAATGGGAGGAGGGGGAAGTAGAAATTTTTGAATGGAAAAAAAATTAAAAAAAAAAGAAAACCCAAACTGAGAAAAAAAACTGGAAATTAAAAGCTTAGGAAGTAAAACATAAAACATCAGTGGTAAGCTTCACCAATAGAGTACTAGACTTGGAAGAGAGAATCTCAAAAGTTGAAGATAAGTTACACGAATGAATTCTACAGTCATAGAAATCATGAAGTCTAAAAATATTCCTAGCACTAAACATTCAGGAAATGTGGGAAACTATGAAAAAACTAAATATATTGATACTAGGGATACTAGGGATAGAAGAAGGAGAAGAAACTCAGGAAAAATCAGAGGATTCATTTTCAATAAAACCATAGAAGAAAATTTCCCTAACCTAAAGATGGTGTCTTTCAAAGTATAACAAACACACAGGACACCAAACAGACAGGAACTGAAAAGAAATTCTCCATGACATATGATAATCAAACACTAAATGTACAGAACAAAGAAAGAATATTAAAAGCTATAAAGGGGAAAGAGCAAGTAACATATAAAGGCAGGCCCATTATGATAACACCTGACTTCTTTTTTGTTTTTGATTTTGTTTGAGACAGAGTCTCTCTATGTAACTTCTGCTTTCCTGGAACTCACTCAGAAGATCTGGCTGGCCTCAAACTCACAGAAATCCACCAGCCTCTACCTCCCAAGTGCTGGGATTACAGGTGTGCACCACCACTGCCTGGCAACACTAGACTTCTTAATGGAGACTATAAAGGTCAAAAGGACTGGACAGATGTTCTACAAACTCTAAGAGACCACATATACCCATCCAGATTACTATACCCAGAAAAACTATCAGTCACAATAGATAAAAAAGAAAAACTAAATTATAAAACTAAATTTAAGCAGCATCTATCAACAAATATAGCTCTATAGAAGGCACTTAAAGGAAAATTTCAATCTGAATAGGTGAACCACACCAAAGAAAACACAGCAACAAGTAATCTTATACTGGCAAATATAAGAGGCAGAAAAACCCATATCATAACAATAAAATAGCAGGAACTAATAAACATTGTTCATTGATAACTCACAACATTAATGACCTCAGATCCCAAGAAAAATATACAGATTAACAGACTGAATTAGAAAACAGGTTTCATCTTTCTGCTGCATCCAAAAAAAAAGTCTTAACATCAAGGATAGATATCATCTCATAATAAAAAATGGAAGAAGAGATTCCAAACATATGGATCAAATAAATGGATCAATAAAATGAAAATGACCACCCAACATACTTAAATTTATGGGACACAATGAAAGCAGTGTTAAGAGGAAAGTTCATAGCACTAAATACCTACATAAAGAAACTGGGAAAATCCCACACTAGTAATTTAACAGAACATTTGAAAACTTTAGAAAAAAAGAAGCAAACTCACCCAAGAAAACTAGATAGCAGGAAATAATCAAATTGAGAGCTGAAATCAACAAAATAAAAACAAAGAAAAGAATACAAAGAATCAATGAGACAAAGAGTAGGTTCTTCAAGAAAATCAACAAAATAGACAAACCTTTATCCAAATTAACCAAAAGGCAGAGCGAGAATATCCAAATTAACACAATCAGAAATGAAAGGGGGACATAACAACAGACATGGAGGAAATACAGAGGATCATCAGGTCATATTTTGAAAACCTGTACTCCACAAAATAAGAAAACTTAAAGGAAATGGACAATTTTCTGGATAAATATCACTTACCAAGATTAAATCAAGACCAGATAAGCAAATTAAACAGAGCTATAACTGATAAAGAAATAGAAACAGTTGTTCAAAGTCTCCCAACAAAAAAAGCCCAGGACCAAATGTTTTCAGCTCAGAATTCTACAAGACTTTCAAAGAATAATTAATACCAATACTCCTCAAATTATTCCATAGAATAGAAACAGAAGGATCATTGCCAAATTCTTTTTATGAGGCTACAATTACCCTGATACACAAACCACAGAAAGACATTACTAAGAAAGAGAATTACAGACCAATCTCACTCATGAACATTGATGCAAAAATATTAAATAAAATACTGGCAAATCGAATCCAAGAACACATCAGAACCATCATCCACCATGACCAAGTCAGCTTCATCCCAGAGATGCAGGGATGGTTCAACAAATGAAAATCTGTCAACGTAATCCACCACATAAATAAGCTTAAAAATAAAAACCACATGATCATCTCATTAGACGCCAAAAAAGCTTTTGACAAAATATAACATCCCTTCATTATAAAGGTCTTTGAGAGAGCAGAGATACAAGGAACATAACTAAACATAATAAAGGCAATAAACAGCAAGCCAACAGCCAACATAAAACTAAATGGAGAGAAACTCCCAGTGATTGCACTGAAATCAGGAACATGACAAGGTTGTTCACTCTCTCAATATCTATTCAATATAATTCTTGAAGTCCTAGCTAGAGCAATAAGACATCAAAAAGAGATCAAGGGGATATGAATCGGAAAAGAAGAAGTCAAACTCTCACTGTTTGCTGATGATATGATAGTTTACATAAGCAATCCCAAAATTTCTACCAAGGAACTTCTACAACTCGTGAACACTTTCAGTAGTGTAGCAGGATACAAGATTAACTCAAAAAAATCAGTATCCCTCCTGTACACACATGATAAAAGGGCTGGGAAAGAAATCAGAGAAACAACACCCTTCACAATAGCCACAAATAGCATAAAATATCTGAGTAACTCTAACCAAACAAGTGGAAGACTTGTATGACAAGAACTTTAAATCTTTGAAGAAAGAAATTGAAGAAGACACCAGAAAGTGGAAGGATCTCCCATGCTCTTGGGTAGGCAGAATTAACATAGTAAAAATGGCAATCTTACCAAAAGCAATCTACAGATTCAATGCAATGCCCACCAAAATCCCAACAAAATTCTTCACAGACCTCGAAAGAACAATGCTCGACTTCATATGAAAAAGCAAAAAACCCAGGATAGCCAAAACAATCCTGTACAATAAAGGAACTTCTGGAGGCATCACAATCCCTGACTTCAAACTCTACTACAGAGCTACAGTACTGAAAACTGCCAGGTACTGGCATAAGAACAATCACGAGGAACAATGGAACCGAATAGAAGACACAGATATCAATCCACATACCTTCAAACATCTGATTTTTGACAAAGAAGCAAAAAAATATCAAATGGAAAAAAAGAAAGCATATTTAACAAATGGTTCTGGCATAACTGGATATAAACATGTAGAAGAATGATAATAGACCATATCTATCACCATGCACAAAACTCAAGTCCAAGTGGATCAAAGACCTCAACATAAAGCCAGCCACACTGAACCTTATAGAAGAGAAAATGGGAAGTACACTTGAACTCATTGGCACAGGAGACCACTTCCTAAATATAACCCCAGCAGCACAGACACTGAGAGAAACAATTAATAAATGGGACGTCCTGAAACTGAGAAGCTTCTGTAAAGCAAAGGACACAGTCATTAAGACAAAAAGGTATCCTAATGAATGGGAGAAGATCTTCACCAACCCCACATCAGACAAAGGTCTGATCTCCAAAATATACAAAGAACTCAAGAAATCGGTCATTAAAAGAACACATAATCCAGTAAAAAAAAAATGGAATACAGACCTAAACAGAGAACTCTCAACAGAAGAATCTAAAATGGCTGAAAGACACTTAAGGAAATGTTCAACATCCTTAGTCGTCAGAGAAATGCAAATCAAAACAACTCTGAGATTCCATCTTACACCTGTAAGAATGGCCAAGATCAAAAACACTGATGACAACTTATGCTGGAGAGGTTGTGGGGAAAAGGGAACACTTCTGCATTGCTGGTGGGAATGCAATCTGGTATAGCCCCTTTGGTTGTCAATGTGATGATTTCTCAGAAAATTAGGAAACGACCTTCCTCAAGACCCAGTAATACCACTTTGAGGTATATATCCAAAGGATGCTCAATCGTGCCACAAGGACATGTGCTCAATTATGTTCATAGCAGCTTTGTTTGTCATAGCCAGAACCTGGAAACAACCTAAATGCCCCTCAACTGAAGAATGGATAAGGAAAATGTGGTACATTTACACAATGGAGTACTACACAGCAGAAAAAATAATGACATCTTGAATTGTGCAGGAAATGAATGGAGCTAGAAAACATTATTTTGAGTGAGGTAACCCAGACACAGAAAGATAATTATCACATGTACTCACTAACAGGTGGTTTTTAAACATAAAGCAAAGAAAGCCAGCCTACAAACCACAATCCCAGAGAACTTAGACAAAAATGAGGACACTAAGAGAGACTTACATAGATCTAATCTACATAGGAAGTAAAAAAAGACAAGATCTCCTGAGTAAATTGGGAGCATGGGGACCTTAGTGGAGGGCTGAAGGGGGGAGGGGAGAGGCAGGGAGGAGAGCAGAGAAAAATGTAGAGCTCAATAAAAATCAATAAAAAACAGTATGTAACTGAAATTTTACTAATTCCTAATAATGAATAAAAATGTACAAGAGCAAAAAAAGAAAGAAAGCAAAGCAGTAACTACAATAGGCAAATTAATAATCTGGGACTATGATAATAAATATTAATGGTCAATGTGATGGAAATAAGAAACACCTAGTAAATTAGTGAAGTGCACCACTGTGTGTGTCTGCGAGTTTCCAACAAAAAGTTAACCAATAGTCATGGCTCTGAAGAAATTAATGGACTGATCTCTTGATTGATTCATAATATTATTGCTTTATTGAGAAATGGGACCTATTGGAGGAAAGTGTCATGGGGTATATCCTATGTAATATGTTTCCCTCTACTTTTGACCCTCTGCGATGTGAATAGCTGTGCTCTACCCTGACAGCACTGATACCTTGAAACTATGAGTTAAAATGAACCCTACCTCCCTTTGGTTGTTTCTATGAGGTTTTTGATCACAGCTACAAGAAAAGTCACTAATACAGGCATAATTGAGAAAAACAAAATATGCACTAAAATGGACTAAAATCTGTTGGCAGACACATGTATGAACCAACAGACTAGCAGTGGTGAGCAATAAACATTTTCACAAAGTTGGAGATCCTGCTGTGTAAAGCTGCAGGAAAAGCTGCCAAGGCAGCTGGGAATTGCTGGTGCTTCTCCTGAGATGGTAATAAAACAGTAAACTCAAGAATGACGGCCACAAACAAGATCTGGTCAACAAAAATAGCCTCAGGGGTGATCTGAAGAAAGTTCTCCTGGATACAGGAAGAATCAAAAGTAACTGGAGACATCAGTTGGGGATGATGGCACATGCCTCTAATCCCAGCGCTCGGGAAGCAAAGGCATGACAAGAGGATCCTGGTGAGTTCAAGACAGCCTGGAGAGTTCCAAAGCAACTAGGATGATAAAACAACCCTGTCTCAAACAACAACAAAGAATGGGAGCCATCTAGGCTGCTTTCATTCCCTAGCTATTGTAGACTGGCTATAAGCATAGCCCAGCAAGTTTCTCTGTAGTAGGATATTAGGTCCTTTGGTTATACACCCAAGGAATAGTATTGCTGGGTCATGTGGTAGATATATTTTTTAGTTTTTTGAGAATTCACACTGATTAGATGTCCTTCAACTGATAAATGAATAAAGAAAATGTGTTACATATACTGCTGAGGAATAATCCTCTTGTACACTGTAAAGATTTGTCACTCAAAATGGTTAAATAAAATGAAAATTGACCAGTAGCCGGGCAGGAAGTATAGGTGGGGCAACCAAACTAAGGTTGATGGGAAGGAGAAGGACTGAGTCAGGAGTTGCCAACCAGACCCAGAGGAAGCAGATGAATGTGCCATGCTAATAAAGGTGCCACCATGTGGCAGAGCATAAATAAGGAAGATGGGTTAACTTATAATGGAAGAGCTAGTTAGTAATAAGCCTGAGCTATTAACTGAGCATTTATAATTAATTTAAGACTCTGTGTGGTAGTTTGGAAATTGGTGGAGAGGAGAGAAACATCTGATTACAATATACATAATGGATTCTATCAGCTATAAAGGAAAATGAAATCATGAAATGTGCAGGTAATGACTAGAACTGGAAAATGCTTCAGAATGAAACTCAAACCCAAAATGACAAAGGCTTGTCTTTCTTATTTGCTCTCTTACTTATGGATCCCAACCCCAAATCTTTACTGAAGTAACTACAGAGAGTAGAAAGGGATCATGGAGGGGGGCAGTTAATTCTAGACAAAAGTATAATAGGGCACAGGTGTTATGAAGGGAGGCAGGGGAAAACTAAGGAGGGCAAGATAGGGTAATACATAGAGAGATGGAGAAAATAACACTAAGGATGCTTGAAAATCCATAGGGAAACTTTCATAGGCTTACTTAAAAATGTGTGTGTGTGTGTGTGTGTGTGTGTGTGTGTGTGTGTGTGTGTGTGTGTGTGTGTGTGTTTAAATGGAGTTACACCACATGGAGTGATAGCCTTTCTCCCAAGAGCCATAGTTGTTCCAGCAAAACTCCAGTTTCAGTCATGGGAAACCTCTCTTCAAGCTGTTTGCCAGGAAGTTCAAGGGACTCACAAAGCAATATAGGCTATTGCTCTCACCCTTCCTTGCCTCACAAAACCTGAAGATATGACTCTATTGCTGAAAACACCACACACTTTGAACACATGACTTGAAAAATCTAACTGGAATAGACCTGGAGTCTCCGTCCCTGGTGACTAGCTCTCATAGTATCATAGCTACTATGTAAGCAGCCAAAGGAGAAAAGAGATCAATAGTCCTATCCAACTGTAAAGTCTATGAGTCACAGCAGTGACCAGACCAGTAAGATATCCCCAGGTGGGCAATAGTGGCACTTACATATTGGGGGTAACCAACAGTTATCCAATTGTACTTAAGTGCTGGTCAGTAGGAGGGAATTCATGCCTAGTGTAAACATAACCAACCACCCTTGGCCAGACAGATCACTGACACTAAAGCAGAATCTACTACTGTCATTTTCCTAAATCGTTAGAGTTTCAATGTGCATTCCTTTTTTTCAGTTCTTTGAAAATTTCACATCATGCACCCCATTCCTGCTCCTCTCCCAGTCCCCCCATATCTGCCCCTCACTTCTAGTGTTCCCTACCAAAGGAAAGTTAGAAAGAATAAAAATTGAAAATAATTTTTTAAAAAGAAAAACACTTCATTCCTCCATCTTTCCCACCTCTCCATCTCCTCTTCATTCATCTCAGTGGCCCTGGGAGCTGCAATGTATCCTGTAGTGTGTGTACCCTTTGGTCCAAACAGCACTGCTTGCAAATGTTCATTGTGTACTGAGTGTAGGTCAGATTCAAGGCCTCTGACTTTGGTACACTATCAAAACTGGATTCACACTGACATTCCTTTCCAATATCCTACTGTTGTTCCAAGTCATGGACATACTGCAGCTATGGTTCCATGGGATCAATCCCTTCAAACATGCCAGTAGATCATATATGGGCTGTGCCAACTTCAGGCCCTATGTGTGCCTGGGCGGCAGCTGAGTTTGTTGGTCCAGATTGCTGGAACCACTCCTCTCAGGTGAGGGGTGGATCCAGCTCTCCAAGGCCCATGTGAGGGTGGCATGAGCTTTCCCAAGTGTTGAGGGGCAACTTTACTATTCGGGGTGGGGCCAGCTTTTGTGCCGGCGTCTGGACCTTGGGCATCTACATTGCCTTCAGAGGTAACCAGAGTCCTGGACATTGATGCAGACCCTGATTGTGGTGGGGCATCCAACTTCATAACTGCATTCTCTTTTTTTTTGTTGTTCTTTTTATGATTGTTTGTTTGTTTTTCTTTTATTTTATTTTTTTTTTTAGACAGAGTTTTTCTGTAGCGTTGAAGCCTGTTCTGGAACTCGCTCAGTAGCCCAGACTGGCCTCAAACTCACAGAGATCCACCGGCCTCTGCCTCCCGAGTGCGGACCTGACTCTAACTGCTTTCCTAATACTTATCCTTACACTCGTAAATAAATGCAGCTCTCACCCGTCACCAAAGAAGTTTCTTTTTGCAGTAAACGGAGGCAGTAAAGCAAGATTCACAAGTAGTCAAAATGTATAGAATAAGTGACCATGGGGTCCCCCAATCCCTCATCTACAATGCAACTGCTACACCCAAGGCTCAGGGAACATCCTTGAAGAGAAGATAGAAAGACTGTAAGAGACAGAAGACCTAGACTCTTGCTCCAAGAGTGTCTGCTATAAACAGCAGGAATGTGGCACCTATGAGCTCTCAGCAGCATGACTACCTAATAAAGACCTGCATAACAACACCAGCCAACAATTCAACTTAGAAGTGGGAATTTTTCAAGGCTCCACTCCTTGATGAAGAACTAGAGGCTGATCAGTTTTCTCCAGGAACGAACCTCCTAATAGGTTATCCAGTCCCAAGTGCTCAGCCCTAAATGCATGTACATGGGTGCAACTCCAAATAGACTCATGAGGCTTTGTATGTGTGTGTGTGTGTGTGTGTGTGTGTGTGTGTGTGTGTGTGTGTGTGTGTGTGTGTGTAAGTTACAACAATTCTAAAAGAGGGAATCATGAATGTGAGAGGGAGTAGGTTAGGACAGGAGGAGTTGGAGGAGAATAGAGAGGAGTGGAAATTATTCAAATATGGTACTCATGCATAAAATTCTCAAAAATTCAAAATAAAAAATAATAATTGTAGACAAACACCAAGTACAAAATAGGATTTCTTCTGGAGAGAAAGGTCCCTGTATATACTCCAATGCCAACAGGAAGTGAGTTCTGCACTGTGAATGTACTGAGTGGGGCTGGGAAGAACATCCTGTGTAGGGTATGTCTGCAGGAAGAGTTATCTCTTGAGACTGAATGGCAGCCAAGGACACCAAACTGTGCATCTGATACTCAGCTGTGGCAGGAAGAGTCCAGATGCAGCACCCACCTGAGCAAAACACTCCCTCGTTTTCCTTGTGCCTGCAATCATGTTGGCCCCAACTTCCTGACTGGCCCTCCCACAACGAAGACTCATTTGCCAAGCAGTCAAGCTAGTCCACCCAGATGTGCCCAGTCTCTGCCCCAAAATGGGCATCCCCTGGAGCACTGAGAGCATGGCCATAGCCCAGCTGCCTGCAGACCAGCTTTGGCATCATGAGGGTCACATACATCATCACATACCTGATAGAGCAATTCCACACACTCGGCCCAGTGGCCTGGGCCTGCAACCAGCCTCATGTGCAGGCTCCCTGCAGAGAGACCAAGTCATACATACTGGATATCATGAGAAAGGCTGTGGGAGTAGAAGCTACACACTCACCAGAGCACGCCACACCTGTGTCCCACCAGCAAGGATGTAGACATATTGCACCGCATCAGGCTAATCTCAGAGCCCAGGCAGTGCACCTGACTCAGTCCCACGGGGACTGTCCAGTGGCCAGGGACTGGAGCATCACAGGCTCAATGTACCTCTCCACAACCTAGCTGCCTGCACACCACGCTGGCATCACATAGGTCCCAGCCATTACCCAATGCACGGCCCTATGAACCAGCTTGGGAAATCTCCAAGCAGCTCTGTCCATGGATGTCCATGGATGGACAATGGCTCTGTCCATCTCTTAGCCGCAGGATGTCTTGGAGACCTGGCAGGACCAGGCTCAAGGTGAAGAAGACTGCCACACCAGACAACCCTGCCCACTCTCACCCACTACCCACCACCCCCTGCACTCACCTGAACAGATGGCTGAAATACATCTGGACAGATGGGGGCATCCCCATCCCCAAAATATTCTCCTGGAGGTACAGACACTGTATGGCCACAGTTGAGTTGGTGACAGATAACCATGGCATCTACCGGGTCCCCTTGTACTTGGAGTTCCACACGGCCTTCAGAGTCACTGCTGCCATTGGCCAGCTGGAACTCTGCAGAGAAGAGGCCAAGTGGAAACTGCCCCATTCCAGAGACCCAGTTTGCGACTCTACTTCTGTGAATTCATCCTTCTGCATGGAACATGATAAAGCCCTTCTTCCTACAGATCCTCACCCACCTGATTATCATTAACCAGCCTCTGCCCAGGTGCAGAGAAGCCAAGTGTTACAGACTACACATCCCTATACCATCAGTGCCCTTCCCATCTCTTCTCTCCTACCTGAGCCAACACAGTCAAATTTATCAGGAATATGGTCATCCTCCTGGCCAGAAACACATATATGTCTCTGCTTAGAGCCGCCTAATGTGGATCATGAAGGGAGGTTGGTGGGGGAAGAGGCAAGGACTTTGCCTGCGATGCCCACTCAGGTACTTGCCTAAGACTTGATACTGCTCAATGTCCAGGCTCTCCCGCTATCCTGCAGCCCCAGCACAGCCCAGAAGACATTGGACAAAGAAGCCTCTGCAGGACTCATAGACCCATGGCATTTGGTGTCCATTTGGGTCCCAGGAACCAGAAACTGTGTTGCATTCCCCATGGCCAGGCTTAGGCTTAGCCCTGTGCCTAGGTTCTGAACTCATGCTTGCACTGGGCCCGCAATTTGATGTTAGAGAAAGCATCTTCAAGGGTCAAGACCTTTACATCTCATAACTCTCCGGCCTTGGGAAATCCAGCTGAGTGTGACAGCTGGTCATAGCTAGAGGATCTCATGCTGCAGGACCTGGACACCCAAGAGCTACTGACTCCTCATTGTTATGTGTATAAACATGAAAATAAAAACTCAACAACAAGAGCTGCCCTGAGAGTGAGGAGGGGACCGAAACTCAGGGTCCGGAGAGTTGTCCTCAAGCCTCCAGAGTCCTGAGCTTCAGTCATGGCAATAAAAAAGATCTTGTCTCAGAGTCAATTGTATAGCTGTAAGAGAACCGCCAGCCCATGTCCAGTGGATATAGCAAGGGTCTCTCTACAGCACATCAGCAGTTATGCATCTGTCTACAGCAGAGCAGCCAATGACCGTGCTGGCCATGAGCACCACCAGACATGAGCAAGGGGCTGGGGTGGTTTTCTCCCATACTGATAACTGCTGAGGGAGAGCCTCGCCCAGACTCTACCACCAAGACAAGTGACCCATCTCACATCAGCATAGTGGAGTGAGGGTCTGTGTCTGTGTCCCCTACCCAGATCCCATCACCAGCATAGAAAGTGTATTCAAGGAAAGCATCTACTGCCATATAAGCAGCATCCTTGGGGACTTGTGGAGTCCCAACTGGAGCAGAATAATGAAACAGACCAGATAACTTTGTAAGAGCTCTTGAAAGAAAGTTGTCATTGATAAATAAGGTCCACAGAAAGGGCAATGCCACACACCAAGTCTGACAGGTACTCGCCTGCTCAGAAGATGCATGGGATCCAAGAGTCTCATAACACAAAACCAAAATATCTGAGATCCACAGATAACCACCCATCCTATGAAAAACTGAGAAACTCACAACTTGAATGATAAATGTTAGGACTATCTGCAAGGATCTGACAACAGACACTTTGAAAATGCTTCTGCAGTTGCCAATTCTCTGAAAGCAAATGGAAACAAACAGAAAATCTCTGAACTCCACCTGACGTTTGGCTGTGGGTCTGTGTTTGTTTCCATCAGTTGGTGGATGAAGCCTCCCTGGTAACAACTGGACTAGGCACCAATCTGGTCACAGGAGATGGCTAGTTCATAGGGGAGATGGGGAGAAAGGATTGTAGGAACCAGAGGAAGGAGAGGAGGGAGGGGACACTGCAGCCAGGATGCAAAACAAATAAATAAATTTATTTTAAAAAAAAACAGAAAATCTAAGCAAAGAAAATTATAATCATGTTGACTGTGTTTCTGTCCCTGCCTGGCTCCCGCAATCGTTAAGTTCCAAATAAATCACACAGAGGTCTACATTAACTATAAACTGGTTGGCCCATTGGCTCAGGCTTCGTATTAACTCTTATAACGTATATTAGCCCATTATTCTTGTCTATGTTTGCCACATGGCTCAGTACCTTTTTCAGTGAGGCAGTCACATCTTGCTTCTTCTGTGGCAGGTCATAAAGATTGTATTCTGTCTAGATAGGTAATCTTCAAACACTTAAAGGATCTGTGAAACATGGCATTTAAATAACTTAGGCTTCTGCTGACATGAGACATGACTGCTTCTGACAGCACCAACTTATTCCCGAGAGAATGTTGAGCACCAAAGACACTCCACTTGGAGCTTGTTTTCTTCTTGGCAAAACTGGCCTTTGGGCAAGGAACTAACAATGCCTCAACCACTGACAAGTTACATGATATCCAGAAATGGATAAGCAGGACTGTCAAATCTTGCCAAGACAGGATAAGGTGGTTTTGAAAAATTTCCTGCCTCTAAAAATGGTCTGTCAATTACACTAAGCCATAGCCAAAGTTGGTTGCTTCAATGTTGCAAAATGAGACTTTGGGTGATTGCTCAGGTAGCTAATTGTCTCTGTCATATATTGCTTGCTTTGGAAGCTACTTGATTGTACTTCCTGCCTGCTCAAGTAATATTATCTCCCTTCTCAGGCCTTCGATAGGGTTGAAGATTAGATAGTTGTAGTTACCGTCCTCTTATGATCTAGCCAAGCCATTTCCAATACAAGACTTAGACTCCTTATACTCAATGTGAGGACATGGCAAAATCTGGACTCTCCTCCTTTATTGGTGTGGAAAATAGAGCAAAACCACTTTAGTAATGGTTTCTCAGAACCACTTATTCTATGAAATCAGTTCTCCAAAAAGTTAAACAAAAAGGTGCCTAGGAATTCTACTCCTGTATGCTTGTCTATGAGATGTGGCCACCCAACAACCCACACATAAATGTTCACGGTAGTTATTCACAACAAGCAAAACTGACACAACCTAGGTATGTGTCAGTGAGCAGTTGACAAGGAGCACATGTCAATGCATGAAGTACCATCCTCAATAAATGGTGAGACACAACACAGAGCAATGTGGATGGACCTGGAGAGACACAGCCAGCCACATACTGTGTGTGATTCCTTTATCTGAACTGTCTACAATGGGCAAATCCACTGACACAGCAAGCGAACTGCTGGTTGTCCATGGGTCACAGGAGGATGAAACAGAAAATGACCACAAAAGGTGCACTGTTTCCTTCTGAGGTGGTAACAGTGTGCGAAAATTAACCCTGGTTATAATGGTATAATTGTGAATGCACTGAAGTCTACCACTTTGTGTACTCTGAAGAGGATATTTGCTGCATGTAAGCTGTATCTCAGTAAAGCTATTCCTCAAAACAACAAATAGATATTACAGAAGTAAAAAACAAAATAGCCAAAATCAAAGTGGAAGATAGAGCAACAGGATGGCATCGGTGAAGATCACCAAAACTTGCTCTGTTTAAACAACAAAGAGAAAAGTGGATCTCCAGAATCTCTGCAGCAGGAGACCTACTCTTCATCTCTGAAGCTTCAGAAAGGGAAGGACAGACCAAGGTCTGAAAAAGTACTTAAAGAGATAATAGCTGAAAACTCCCCAAATGTGGCGAAAGACACAAGCCTACAGATTCAAGAGGCAAATCCTAAGTAGAATAAATGCAAAATCACCAAGACAAATTGTAATTTTAAATTACAATGGGACTCTGGGAAAACCTCATTATAACAGCTACACAAAAAAAGGCTATGTTGCCTGTAAATCAATGGTTCTCAACCTTCCTAATACTGCAACTATTTAATACAATTCCTCATGTTTTGGTGACCCCCAACCATAAAATTATTTTCACTGCTACTTTATAGCTGTAATTTTTCTACTGTTATGAACTGTAATGTAAAAAACTGATATGCAACCCCTGTAAACGGGTCATTTGGCCCTCCAGAAGGATCCTGACCCACAGGAACTGTTGTGAAGGAACACAGAATGACAAGGAATCTCTCATCTGACTACCAGCAGCCAACTCAAAGCCTGCACCCGATACAAGTGCCCTGCTGGGTGAAGGGAAGTAAAGAATCTCCCATGAAAAGCCCAGCAGCCCTGTCCCAGCTAGAGAAAGCCCTGTCTCTTTCTTTTTATTTAATCTTTGTGTCTTTCATATCGTGCCTCCCTGTCCCACCCATCTCCCTCCAAAAAATAAAATTTAAGAAAGAAAAGAAAAAACTGAGAATCTTGTCCTGGAAGCTGTAGTGTAACACAGTGCGTCACGCGGTAAACCCGTTTATCCGTACATTATTACATGCAGGCGTTCATCACAAAGAATCATTGGTCTGGTTCAAGGCCCCTGGTCTCTACTACACCATAGGGTCTCTTCTGGACATACTGTTGATACCCTGTGTGGTGGAGATCCTGCAACCCTGAGAACCTCCCCCACCACCCCTGCCCTGTGCTCCAGCAGATCACAGATGGCATGGATGTTGGGGTGGCCAACACATAGCCCTGGTTCTGGGCCTCGGTGGTTGTAGGGTCAGTCGGTCTGCCAGCTCTTCTCTGTCCTCACCACCAAGATGAGCTCTCCAGTATTGCCCTGGCTAATTTACCCTTGCAGCAATGAGCAAGGGGTGGAGCCAGTTCTCCCATGAGAAAGAAAGCGCAGTAGACGAGAAGGTTGGAAGTTCTACCTGTCATGTTTTGTCGGGGGATGGGGGGCTCAATGTCCCTAGCCTTCAGAGAACTACACATCAGAACTATGCCGAGATTCCAATCTCACCCCAGTCAGAATGGCTGTCATCAAAAAGTAACAATGCTGGCAAGGATTGATGTATACTGTCAATAGGAGAATAAGCTAGTGCAGTCTCTGTGGGAATCAGTATGGAGGTTTCTCAAAAAACTGAAAAACAGAACTACCATATGACCTAGCTCGATCACACCTGTGAACACAGCTGAACGAACGTGAGTCACGTGTCGCAGAGACACTTGCACACCCTTGCTTATTGCTCTACTGATCATAATAACCAAGTCTAGACAGTTATCAGTTGATGAATGCATCAGTGAGATGTATACAAACACAGTGGGCTATTATTTCAGAAAGAACAAAGCTAAGCCATCTTCAGAAATATGCACGGAAATTGAGACATGTAAGCCAAACCAGCCAAACTTGGGAAGACAAGTTTCATGTCTTCTCTCATGTAGGGAATTTGCATTTTAAAATACACATAATACACATGCTTAAGAAGCTGGGAATGTGGTTCAGGGGATGAGGATCAGAGTTCAGATCACCAGAACCCACATAAATGTTGGGTGGAGCTTAAGGCCTACTTTAATCCCAGGCCGGGGAAAGTGGAGGCAAAGGGTCCAGAAGCAAGCTGACTAGCTGGAGAGCCGTAACTGGGTGCAAATGAGAAGTTCCACCACAAGGCATAAAGTGGAGCTTCACCAAGAAAGATGTCTCATGTTGGCCTTGAGCTTTCACACACACGCACACACACACACACTTGAATATGCATTCACCTGTTTGAATATGTGTACACATGAAAGTATATATCTGTAACATGGAAGTAGAAAGGGACCACTTGGAAGAAGAAGGGGGATCACTGAGAAGGCCACATGAGACAGTGATGGAGGGGAAACAAGACCAAAGTAGATTATACACTTATACAAAGCTATCATAATGAGATCTATCATTTTTGTAATGAATATCCATTCATAAAAGAAAGCCTATTTAAAAAAAACTTTTAGAAAAAAACTACAGTAAGTTCACGCAAGAACATGCAGTTTAATTTAAAGCTACAGCAGCAGTAGAAAGCTAATAGCTGAGTCCCCCATGGCATGAGCAGGTAATTAAGATATATTTTGAGCTATAATGGTGTTTAGAGGTGAAATGATTTAATATGAATTCATTGTCTAGAACAAGTCAGAAAAATATTGAACAATTCGATCTGGTTGTCGACGGCAATGTTTTTAACAGCATCACTTTCCATGGCATGCAATAATTCCATTTAGAGGAGTGCTTTTTTCCTAATATGTGTGTTGCTTCCTCAGCAATGCAAACTTGACAGAGTCATTTTTTTCTACTGATAAATAATGTTGGTGCAATTTATGCTTTTCTTTTTATTGAAAATAGATTCTTTTCTCATACAATATATCCTGGTTATAGTTTATACTCCCTCCACTCCTCCCAGTTTCTCCTGCATTTTAAAATCCTACACTTTAATTCTCTGGGTATTTTTAAACCCCACAGTACACAAAGATAATTTTCTCTTGTCATTCTTCACTATGATTTCCTTTCTTATAATCTACAGAACGAGGGAACACTGGATATAAAAGGCAGCTGCCTCAGACAGGACATCTTTGAGTCGTGACAGCAGGTGCCTTCAGCAAGCTTAGAAGCAGCAGCCTTGGTCTTCCTGTGGTCTGTCCCCAAGGCCTGGGGCACTCTGGGATACCAGCCTGGGCCTCTGTGTCAGTGACTTGTCTTTATTTACAGGAATGTGTTCTCTGTAGAGCTGAAGTTTTGAATTTCATTAATTTTTTGAGGGGGGAGTGGACTACATAGCAAGAGGAACACAGAGCAGACTGAGACTGGCCACCCTGCCTGGGGTCATGGTGAAACTGAACTGGTAGATGCTCTAATACAGCTCGTGTGGCTGTCGCTTTGTACAGATATTAATACTGTGCAAAATCATTCAGAAAGCATTACTGGAAACAAAAATGAATCACTTTACCATCATAAAAGTGTCGAATTCTCCAAGAATTTTAATTTAGCAAGTACACAAGGAAATGACCTAACATTTTTTGTGGGTGCTCAAAACTGAAGGAAATGCAGCTGGTAGGAGATTTTTAACCTGTCAGCAAGTTATACCACAATCACAGAAAAAATCAGTGAAGAGATCAAAACATTTGAACAACAAGCTAACCAAAGCTTGCAAAGAGGCGTTGTGGTCGCTGCATCTGGCAGCCACAAACACATCTGCCCTTGACTAGGCAGACATTCATACACTCACCACATCAGAGTCCTTCAGACCATGGCCTCAAACTGATCTTAAGCCTTAAAATCATGCAGGGGAGAACCTCTGGGTGCAGCGCGATACAGGGAGACACGAAGAACAAAAGCAGCAGAAGTGTTCCTGCTTAGAACTGTGCAATTCCGGCAAGGCAGAGCAGGGGGTTGCATCTGAATACACAGCAGGGTCCATGCTATTCTTGCTTCCTTGTTTCTTTCAGAACAGCCGTGCTGAGCATGTAAAATGTCTCCAGGGCTTTGTTTTGGGGTTTTTTCAGGATGCTCTGTACTTTATAGTTGTCTATTGAGGTTCCAGCTCCATCTCAAACTCATTCTGCATATGGTGTAAGGTATGGAGTGGGGCTCTTGATCTTTCCAAGTGGGCATTACACTGGTGTCTTCCTGTCCCTGGTTAGGATATTTTTGCCCTTTGGCTCCGTCAGCTGAATGTGTAGGAGTATTTCTGGAGTCCCCATGTGTTCTGTTCATCTGCTTTTCTATCTTTATACCCATGCCTCACTACTCTTCTTATTACAGCTCTGAATGTTAAGATAAAAGAGTCTATATCTTAGCTGGGCGGTGGTGGTGCACGCCTTTAATCCCAGCACCTGGGAGGCAGAGGTAGGTGGCTCTCTGTGAGTCCGAGGCCAGCCCAGTCTTCAGAGCCAGGGCTACACAGAGAACCCCCTGTCTTGAAAAACAAAAACAAATCTACATTTTGTTCTTTTTCATAATTCTTCTGTGGTTCATTTAGGTTCATTCCATGTCTGTAAAAGCCATGGACGCTCTGCATAATTAAGTACTCGATGGCTGGGACTCAATAGTAGAACACTTGTCTGCCATAGGTGAGGCCTAGAGTTAAGTTCCAACACTGAAAAGTAAATAAATAAAAAATAATTACTATATTTTGCAAATGGGTCTCGGTTTTGCATCATATAAGATCTCAGTTGAATTCTGTTTTCTTCCCCTGATCTTTGCCCATTGAATTCAGAACTGGGACAGGGCTTGTCCAGGTCCCAGAATTCAGCCAGCAGGTTCCTACAGCCACACTCCCTAGTGGACTTCCCCAAAACGCAAGCTGATGTCTCTGAGTGGGCAGAGCTATGCTTGGTAGCATTTTACAGCAGCGAGGCTACGGGTGGTGAATACAGAGTGGTTTTGAAAATTGTCAGTGCCTGCAGAATCCAGGCTGTGACAATGGCCCAGAAGCACCTTCCCATCACCCGCCTTCTACATCAGTCACAGAAACATGTATCCACCAAGTAAAGATGAA